>CM075850.1:9787144-9949644 GCA_037975125.1 Latrodectus hesperus
CTTTTTATGTCCGAAATTCATAAAATTTGAATGTAGCCAGGGCGGAAGTGTTGAACGGACAACCACATGTAGGTCCAAGATCTCCCCAGCCACTACAAAGTCTTACAATTTGTATCCAAGGTTTCCCCCAACATCTGGAATTTCATATGCAAGTAGTAATTGAATATAGAATTATAATTTAATATAGAGATTTCAAAAAATACTTGACTTTCCAAAAGTCTTATTTAAAGCTTTTTTTAAATAAATCTTCCTGATTGTCATATCGATCCTATACGTAATATCCACCGAACCATTAAATATCAGTAATATAAAATTCGTAGGAAATTTATATCTACAGAGAGAGAAAATAAAAAAGGAGGATACAATTTTACAAATGTATTATATGTAATGCATGTCAAATTTTTAGTTTTTAGAATTCTTAAACTGCATGCCATGACTCACAAGATGCATTTTTTAAATGCTAGAATATATTTTGAAAGATTTAATTTTGGTGCATTGATGTCATGTTTGAATTAATAAAAGTGACATTTACGATACTCTGAGAATATCTATAACACATTTGTTCAAGAGTGTATCCCAATTTTCTACACTTTACAAGTTTCATAATAACTAATAAGTGGGATATTCTTACTAAAATTTTGAATTGTGTAAGGCCTATGAACATATTTATTATTGTCCCAAACATCATCGAAACATATGTATTCCGATTTAGAAAAGAATGCTTTTGCTTACCAAGAATTCGAACTTAGAAGAAATAACCTCAAAATCAAAAGAAATATATATATATACATACATACATATATACACACACTCACACATATATATATACATATAATATTATTTATTTTTATATTTAATAATAAACAATTTTTATATTTTTCATGGATAAATAAATATTTCGTAGGTTTTGTTGAAATGTTCAAGTTAATTCTGCATCCAAAATCAGTAAGCAATAAACTTAGAATCAAATATAAAATTAAGAAAAGCAACAAACTTTGAGAAGTTTTTATAAAATAAAGATTAAAAAATATGGAATTGAAGAATTTTGCAATAGCTATAGATATGTATTGCAATATCATATCATGTAGATATACTTCTTGAAAAATTGCATCAAAAATACAAATAAAGAATTAAAAAAGTACACTACATGAGAACTGTATAAATTTTATATTTTTTCAATAGATTTAGCTGTTTAAAGTCAATGTATATAATGTTCATAAGCCCATTATTTTTCGAGAAAATAATTGCAGGACCGCTCTGGAAAGATGAAGATTCGTCTCAGGGAAATCATCAGAGCCCCTCGTATGTAGTAAAGGGGAAAGAAATGTCCCTTCTCGCGCCAATTTAGAAGCATATTTTTACAGGAAGATTCCGGATACTAGGAACACCCGCAGCGTTTGCTGGGGGTGAGGGAAGGAACACACAAATTATCTGATAGAACTGCGAAAAACCAAACTTCAAATTTTAGTGTGTGAGGAGGAGCTTGTTGACTAAAGCATGCAATTGATTGGATTGATTTTTCAAACAACCAAGTATTCATCCGCCATGTGGGCGTTGCTAATTTTTGCGAAAAATTTTAAGTTTTATGTATAGAAATAAAAAAATTCTATCGTAGATAAAGTAAAAAAAAAAAAAATTGTTGGGATTTATAAATATATGTAGATATTAAGTCTGTTTTTAAAATTTCTAAATTTTTTACCTTTTTTAAGTTATTAATGTTTAAAGCATATTATCAAATTACTGAGCCAATTTAAACATAGTTAAAATAATTTTAAAAATAAATTTCAAAACAAAATAAATTATTCTTTTTGTGCATTAGGAAAACCTACAAAAAGTGAAGGTCTAGCTATAATAGAACTTGAGAAATATTCTTTTAAATTTCTCCATAGACTTAACATTAGCGCTCGTTTTCAATATGGCGCGGAAGGAGTCCCCTTAAGTTCGGATTTCTACCGTCAACAACTGGTTCGTTTGAAGCTAGCGATTGACAAGAAACATTCAGAATTGACCAATAGAAGAGGTATTGTCTTGCATCAGGCCAACAATAGGGTATTGATGTCTATAGCGACTTGCTAGAAACTACAGGAGCTTGGTTGTGGGTTTTGATGGATCCACCATATAATTCAAACCTGGTACCAATGATTATCTTATTGCCTTGCAAAATTTTCTTAGTAATAAGAAAATGTTAGGAGGTTGTCAAGTGAAATCGATTACTAGAGTTTTCCGCCAATATGGACCAATGTTTCTATGAAAGAGTCATTATGAAACTACCTTTAAACAAAGTATAGAACAAAATAGTGTATACTTGGCCCAAATCGGACAATATGAAACACATTAATCTTGAAGTTTATGTATTTGTCCTACCACTAAGCAATAATGAACTTTTTGTAAATATTTGAAAAAGCTTTATTATGTGAATTAAGATTACAAATTATTATATCATACTGATTCGAAGATAATAAATCATTTGATCAATTTTTAGTAAGGCTACACATTCCTCTTCTACAAGTGTTTTAAATAAATTGTTCCAATACTGTGAAAAAGAAATCATATGATTCAAATAGAAATATGAATATTAGTAAGAAATTGTTTCTTTCATCTTACACTTGAAATGCATTGAAAATCTGATTTCCAAGAGTAAGCTTAAATTTTGTTTTCACTGGATGAATTTAGAAAAATATCAAAATTGTATTTTTATGAATTTGGAATCAAAATTTTTACAAATCCAAATTTTATTTTTAAAATTTGGTATGATTGAAAGTGATACAAAAAGTGTACAATACTATAAAAAACATTGATAAAAAGGTTATGCATGAAATTTTAAATAGAAGTACTCTGCTTAAAAATTCACCTTAGTACAATAATTTTATCATATAAAAAATTAAAATTTTTTACTTCTGTATAATTTTAAAGAAATAAGTTATACAAGCATTTTTTGCTGTTATTTGTATACTTTTACTACATAAATTAACAATTTTCTCTGTAAATTTTGATTTCTTAAAATTATAAATGTCTGCAAAAAATCTCTGATCTTTCTATCCTTTGTATTGATATGATAAATGCATTAAAAGAATGTGTCTTTGTACATTTAATTATAAATACACAAAAAGAACAATTCTTTTAATAGTTTATACAAACTTTTAATAGTTAATCAGAAATCCCAGAGCTTGAAACCTGAAATTTTACTATTTATATAAAGTTGAGTTCTTTAAACACATATAACCACACAAGTGCCATTTTACCTGCCAATAAAATAAAAATTTTACTTTTGTTCTCCAAAACAAATTTTCAAAAGATGGACATTTATTTTTAAGATGGAAAAATATCATCAATGAAAGTAATCTTGTTATAAAGTTCTTTTTGAGATTTGTTAATATTTATTTCCAGTCTCATTAAAACTGCTACCAATCACTATAATCTAAAGAAATTTTAATCTACATAAAAAAATTTTTAAACATTAAAAATAAAATAACTTAGTTTCAATTCAATGTTTAACAATTTTCTCAAGCATACACAATGTTAATAGTAAAACGGTAGCAAACTTTTTCACACCTTTATGAATAGTGATGTAACTATTCATAATTTATTTAGACGTATCTGTTCCTTATTTATTGCACAGTTACTATAATTTACTTTCATACAAAAAATTATTTCAATTAAAATCTTTAAAAAACAGATTTACAAAAATTCAAAGATTATAAGGAATATTGTTTTTATAAAATGTAGAATAATTTATATAACTTGCAAAAAATTTTATAAGAAAAACACATTAAAGCATTTTAGAAAGAGCTTTATTCAGTTAAATTCACAAATTTTTCCATTAGAACATATGAAATGTGGATAAATTCAAGTGCCAACTGAAAATTTCTCATTTAAAAAACAAAGAATTTTGACATCATAAAATGTTACAATTTTTACTTAAATAAAGTAAATAGATGTTCACAGTAAAGTGCTTAAATATATGTTCATTAAAAATATGATAGCTTCTAAGCATCTGATTATTTACACAACCATTATGTACAAGTTATTAAAATCCTAAAATCTTCATTCTGACATATCATTCAGTGCTTGCTCCTCTTGAGTTGGAGCTGGACCTTTCAAAGGTCGCCTAAATAATACAATATGGCGCTCTAAAAAGAAAAGAATTATCTATAAACTAAGAATAAATGACATTTAGTAAATTTATGACAAAGCTATAAGTAAAATAAAATTTAAATCATAGGTTCTCTAGCTTTTTCACTTTTTCCAAAATGGGCCTCCCCAACACCAACTAAATATGTGATTTTGCTTTACTAATAGCCCATAAGATTTAGTGCTTCACATGTATGTTATAAAACATTTTTAAGAACACATTATAAATGTCCATTGTGTGTGTATTGGACTTACGCTCGCTATTAACATATTGTAGGCTATACTTTTAATCTACTCTTGTCTTCTATACCATATTAGTATCCAATATTTTGTTCTGCATTTTCTACTGCCTCCAGAAAGTGGTAAATGCCCATAAGAGGGCACTATCACCCAAATTGAGAACCTATGGTTTAAATAATATTTTATACTTGAATAATAAAACTCATGATAAATTAATATGTCATTAAAAAACTTTAAATACATCACACATCAATTATTTTTTCTTAACTTATAGTCATATATTGAAACAAAAACTAAGCTGTATGTGGGAAAAGTTTTCTGACAGCTAAATTTAGGCTGGTTAAATTTCATTGCCAAGTAAATGTTTACAACATCAAAAATATAACAGTGACTTTTTTAAAAATGAAGATAATAGGCTGAAAAATATTCATTACTCTGATACTATAGAAAATTCTAAGTATACTTAGAATTTTCATTGTCTTTGTATCGCAAATGTCAATTTAATTGTACCAGTTGATAAACAGGATCAGGAGCCAGGATCAACTGAGACTTGGAATCAAACATGATTGATTTTTTCCTATTAAAATCTTGTAAAGATTTCACATTAAATTTCCAATGTATGAATGCTGGTTGTACACTTCTAAGGACAAAAAGTGAGACAAGAGCTGAGCTGTAAAGACCAAGTTCTTTGGCATGAGATGCAAGCGCAAGATCGCATTGTTGTAATTAATCCATGGAAATTCCTACAAAATCAAGTGAGCAGATCTTTCATTTGATATATTTTTTGCAGTGGAATTACTAATGAATATTAGAAAATTTTGAAAAAAAAAATTAAGATGTGATAATATTAGTTGTTTGCTTCATTCAGTCTTAAGTAAATTCATTTAGTACTTTAAGACAAAATGAAGCAAACAACTAATGTTACAAGAGTGACTTAATATTTTTTTTAACTTTTTTTAATATTCATTTTAATAATTCCAGTGCAAAAATATATCATATGAAAGAGCTGCTTATGAATTTGGATATAATTCTTTTTAGATTTGACTTGTGTGTAATTTTACAAACGAGAATTAAATTGATTAGATTAAAACTTTAAGCACATAAACTATTAAAAAATTATAGCTGAATCACTCAATCAAAGACATCACTGTTTATATAAAAAGTGAGCACTATTTTACTTGTATAAAAGCCATTTTACATTACCTGAGTAGATGAAAATCTTAAAATAATTTAAAATGAAAAGAAATTGAGAAAAACTTTTTCTACATAATTACTTAGTAAGAAATTTTCTCAAATTTGGCTAAACTTTCAAGCAACTAATACTTAACATAAGGAAGTTAAGATTACTGTTTATGCAAGTATAAAGATCTTCTTTCCAAAATTAAAAACATTTACATCAAACATCATTTTAAAGAAAATGGTAATGCAGGAGAACTATAATAATTTGAATCCTTTGGAACCAGACCCCTTCAGATAATCAAAAATCCAATTGATTGGATTTTTTTCAAAAAAGTTTCTTATGTAATTAATTATTGTACATAGAAAATGGTAGAAAAAATCATATTTTTGAAGAAAAAGAGTTTTCAAAAGAGAGAGAATGCTTTTGAATTCCTAATCAAACAACATGTCATTCTCATTTTCTTCCTTCTCTCATCTTTTCTTTTTCTCTTCAAATTAATTTATTTCTTTGAAATTCTGAAAGCAATTTGGATTGACAGAATTCTGATAATTGGAGTTCTACTGCACATTGTTTCATTGGTTATAAAAAGATCCAAACTGAATTTTTGTCAACTTATTATATGAACTAATATGCAAATATTTTTTAGTTATATCCAACACCATTTATTTACTGTAACAATGTAAAAATATTAAATAATTAAATTCACTAAACTAATTCAAAAACAATTATTTCACAAAACTAAGATTGCTTTCCCTTATAAACTTAACAATGATTCAAAATACACAAGAAAGAAAAAAATAGTGTCAATGTTTGCAATCTTTATTTATTTATTTTTTGCTTGCAAATTTATTTATTAATTCAAAAAAATTATAGGCTTGCAAATTTTGAAGAATGATACATGAATGCTGATTTATTTAAGATAACTCATGATAGCTAGTTTGGTTTGTTGTTCAGTGAAAACTTTTTAATCTAAAGTCTCTTTCAATAAGGACTTCTGGTTTAAAGTAGATTTTGAGCAGTTACAAACATCCTCATTTGAGGCGGGAATTAAAAGAGATGAATTTAAAATTCAGAACACAAACTAGATTGCTTGGAAAAGCTTACGCCATAAAGTTGGCTGAACATTGATTTTAAAGAGATGTTTAGTTTATTTTAATGGCGGGAATTAAAGGATTTTAAATTTTTGCTTTCAAGTAAAATTTTTATATTAAGATATAAATTTCTAAAATTTTCAAAAAGGCAGAAATGCCTTTTGGTTGGAAAAGTAGCAAATCCTGATTACTCCTAACAATCGAACATTGAATCAGCTATACGAGAATAACTATTGTTTCATGTGTAATAACAGTGATACTTAATTATTCGGTGTCTTGTAACACTTATTTGTTTACTATGTTTCTTTAACAAAAAAATTGGTAGCACATTAGATAAAAGCATTTAAAGATACACAATATTATATCGTTAAAAGCAACAATTCAGTGAATAAATAACTGAAAATTAAAATAGCTTTTCAAAATATCAATGCTAATCTAAAGTATTTTTCTGTTAATATGATTTAGCCATAAATTAAAAAACACAGCTTACAAGCTTTCAAAATGGAAAAAGAGTGGAAGTTGACGCTTTTTATGGCGTCAGAAGGTTGTCACTCAGTGAGAAATTTTGCACAAATATGTTAACTAGACAGAATTAAAATTGACCCTGAATCATTACTCATGACTGAAGTGAGAATGTAAACCTTGATAAAGTCAGCATTAGCAAACTAGCTTCCAGCTTGGCTCTCAGGAGGGATGTTTGGTTTACAACACTGAACAATTCATTTTTTAGTGAAAGATTAACTAAAATGTGACATAAATACCAAATGGAATCTGAACCATTATATTTTAAATTGTAACTGAGAAGTTTTACAAAGGATCTTTTCTTTTTACTCACCAATTTGACATTTGTTTGTAGCTAGAAATGCAATTTATCTGCTTGAAAGAATTCATAAAGATTAATGTGCTAACAGGCAGAAATTAATTTGAAAAGAGAACTATCTATGCTATGCAGAAACAGCTACAACAGATTATGAAAAATAATAATAAAAAGAATCAGATAAGATGCTGGTAAAATCAAATTAAGAATGGGGAAAGAGGGAAAGCAAATGAGATATGTAAATATTTTTTTTAAAATTTTGGTAATATAGAAGCTGTTAGCATTCACATTATCCAGGAAATTTTTGATTATATATGTTTGACGAGTGCAAAATATAACTTAGATTGATTTTATAGTCAGATTATAAAAATTTATTTTTTATTATTCACTTCATGTTTGATTACACTTTAATTTTTGTTGACAAACATTCTGTTATTAACTTTTAAATTAGAGCTTATTTCTCTAACTATTAAGTTTAGCATGTGTGTGATAACCATAGAAATAAATTTCCTTCCTTAATTTAAATCACAAAAATATCTTTGTACCTTGTCTACGCTTGTGACAATAGATTGAAGAGTATAACTTTGATAAGCCAGTTTAAATTACTATATATTTATGTATTTTGTACTGTATTTTAAAGGGAAAATATTTCTTCAAAAATATCTAAATTAGAATTTATATCAAAATACTTATCTCATTTAAATATTTAATGATCGCAAACATGCTAAACAAGATAATTTTAGATGTATAATCAGGAATAACTTTAGTACTGTAATCAAAGAAGAAATTTAATGATATTGTAATTATTTTAACTGCTTCATTATATAATAATAGTTAAACAAGTTATATTGTTTTTTCTTCCCTTCTTTTTTGCCAAGATGTCAGACCAGATTTTTTGATGCAAGACCTTGGCAAGACTATTAATCTGAGATGGGCAACTAAATGCAGTTCAGAAAGACAAAATTTTAGAAGTTTTTAGTACAGTTTACAACTGCTATGCCACCAAGTCTGAAACAAGTGACCAAATAATCTCCAGACATGTCAAAGGCATTGCACAGTGGGAAAGTCGGGCAGTGTGCTAAACAAAATCTGTACCGATTTTTAGAAATGTAGACAAGTTATACTGTGCATAAATAGCACAGAATTCATTAGAGATTCCCAAGAGGCAAATTCCAGGAGTTCTAAGGATTTTATCAGGAGGTATGAAACATTCATGTTAAATAATTTTTTTCTTTATTTTACCAATTGTTTTTAAATATGCATATCATTATGTACATGCAACATTTTGCAGTTATATTTGTAAATAGAAATAATAATAAAAATTAATGAGTATTTTTTTATTTAAGTAAAAAACGTATTAAACAATTACTTTAAAAGTCTTCAATGAATTTATAGCCACAACAGAAAACTTTATTTAAGTAATCATTATTCTTTACGATATAGAATTATACATTGTTTAAAAACTCTAAAATTATCCATTTTAAACATTTCCATTCGATTCCTATCTATTAATTTATAGAGTATTTAAAGATGTGTATAACAATTGCTTCTCAAATACTCATTCATTTCCAGGATATAACTTTTCCCCCAATTATTATTTAATAAAAGCAAATCTAAATTTTTCTTCCGTTTACTTTCAAACAATTCCATTTCATATCTATATTTTGGATTTTTTTATATGTGAAATATCTAGGTTATTTATACATACACAATAATACTAACTTTCCACCTCTAAAGCTTTTGCCTTTAAATCATTTTTAATACTGAGTAATAACTGTTGCTTCTCTAAAGCACCCCAATGACATATATTTAATTTTCCAATTACTGTTAATTTACATGTTCTTTCAGCTTCCTTAGCAATTCCTATTGTAGATTTTTTTTGTTCATATTTGTCATCTTCCACAAATACTTTATTTTAATTTTCAATTCATCATCTTTTCAAGAAGTGCTTTTTGCTTTCCCTCAGTAATTTGGTTGTTTTAATTTATCTATTTATAACTCATACTTTTACTGGCACATAAGGCAAAACTATGTAGGTTTTCATTAATTATTATGTTGACATCTCCTATGTTTTGGACATGATCAATGATGCACTTAACAACAATAGATTATTTAAATTTACTACCATCAAATTTTGGTTCACAGAAAAAACCCACATTCTACATATACTTAATTATGCAACAGTAGTAAAAGCAAATCAACTATTTTCCATAATTGACAACATCTTTTTCTATTTGAGAATAAGTTAAAATAAAAAACATCTTTAATAGGATTAAATTTTTCATTAATGCAATCTTTAAATCTGAGTGTTGTTAGTAAAAATTTACTCTCTTCAGTCAATTTTTATCAAAGTCAATTTTTGTATGCCTTTTCCAGAGTCCATTGATCTTTGAAGAGACAATTTTCACCAGGCATATTAAATAAATAATTTATTCAAGGATTTAGTTCATTCATGAACAAACAAATTCATCCCGATTCACTGAAATTAGATGCAATTTTTACCAAGGAAGATATAGAAATATTTTAATTAAAAAAAAGCAATAATCAACGAAATTCATACAATATAAATGACAGAAACACAAAAAGAAAAACAATCTTTTAAAATTGTTTCTTATTGCACCAAATGATGTTATTGGTGATTACTCTTCCCTCCCCACACATAAATCTAAATATTACACACAATCCTGACTGAAATGGATCATCATGAAACTACTGAGGCTGAACAAGGTTTTTATTTTAGTTAGCAGTTATGGATACAACCTAACATAAATTGTGCTGCTATTTAGAGCTAATAATAAATTTGGTTTTTAAACAATTTTATTGAAAATTTTAAAATATTACAACAAAAACTAAAAAAATTATAATATATTCTAACAAACAATAAATGCATCAAAGTAAGTAAAAATTCCAAGAATAACTCACAATTTTCAAGGGGTCAAATCAATATTTCAGTAGTTTCAATGAGTTGTAGAAAAATCCTAATAAATAGGTATACCACTTCAAATATATTACATTTAAAATATAATGCACTTCATACAAAATCCATATGAGTACTTTCTGTAACTTCAAATTCTAGAGACATATTGTTTTTTTAATTTGTTTCTTCCATAGTTTACAGTTAACAATATTTTCCCTTATCAATAAAAATATTGTGACAAAAAGGTTAGCAAATTTATTTTATATAACCATATGAATTAATACAACACTTTTTAAAAAATCAAAGTTTTAACGAGAGTTTACTGCAAACCTGGTTCATGAATCATATAATGTTGCCATCCTTCACTTTGTTGTATTCCAACTTGACGCCATTCTTCTTCTGACATTAGACGATCCTTAGGAACACGCTGTAGCATATCTTTTGAAATTATAACATGCCTGTAATATATGTACAAATTACACTATTTGTGTAATAAAAATTTCTGCTAAAATATAAATTTGAAACAAGGTTTCATATATTACAATAAACAATAAATTTGATGGTTAATGTTTAATAAAGAGGTGAGTTGGTGTTAATTTCCCTTTGCCACATAAAAATGAACTTATAACACAAAATCAGGTTTTGTACAGATTTTCATGAACCAAATCAAACATTTCCAGCAGGTATTGACATTCATATTAAGTAATTTTTTGATTTTAAATATTGTTCTTAACCTAATAAGCATATAATTATGTTTGTAAATAATTTCAAACATTAATATATTTTTTTAAATTATTCAGAACTAAACTTAATGATTACTTCAAAAGCCTTTGAAATGAATTTGCAGCTATAACAGGAAGAAATTTATTTAAATGATCAATATCCTTAATATTATTGGATTATACATTGTAAAAAATAACATGTAATTTTAGAGTTTTTAAATATCTTCATTAGTTTCCTATCTGTTAATTTATTGAGTATTTTAAGATGAATAACTTCTTTTAAAATATAAATATATTTATTCAAAACAAATATAACTATTAGATACAGTTTCCAGGATGTGACTTTTTCCCCAATTATTATTTAATAAAAAGCAATTCTAAATTTTTCTTCTATTTACTTTTAAAATTTTTTAAAACTGTACAATTTCATATCCATATTCTTGGCTTTTCTATTTCTTTAATCATTCAATAGATTTTAACATTTCTTAGTTATTTATACTTACACAATATTGTTATTAGAAAATGAATAAGTTTCCATACCTTAAGCTCTCACTTTCAATTCATTAATAATGCTGAGTAATAACCGTTGCTTCTCGCAAGCACCATAGTGACAGGTGTTTAATTTTGCAATTAATGTTAATTTGCCAATTCTTAAAACAATTCATATTGAATATTTTTCAAGTTTATAAGAAATACTTTAAATTACAAAACAGAATGTAGAACATTCTTAGTTTGATACTATTCAATTTTGCTGGTGCAAATCTTCTGTGTTGACATTTTTTGTGACAACTCACAAAAAACAGATAAAGAAATAGTAATATTTAGTTTAGAAAAACATTATTTTGAAAGCATAACTACTTTTTTCACCATTTAAAGTGTTTGCAGAAGATAAAATGGTAAAAATAATAATCATGAAAAAAGCAATTTGAGACATTGTTTCACAAGATTTATTGGTTAAATGGAAAAGTACTATTGTAAATGTATTAATATTTTTTTTAATGACAAGGAATACACATGAAAAACATTTACAAAAAAATGTAGTAACCCCAAAAGTTACTAATAAAACAGTGAAAAACAATTTGTTTGGGAAAAATATACTCAGCCAAAATGCACAAAAAAATTGCTCCAAATACAAAAGGTCACTAAATCTGGTGGTTACCTCAGTTATGTTAGATTATCCAATTTGATGCATAAATGAAATCATATGTAATACATTCCAAACCAGACATTAAGTTTTGCTAAGAAACGCATGAATAAAATATCTGGCCTGAATGTATATAGAAAAAATAAATATTTTTTAAGTGTGCAAATATATCATATAGATTAAATATATATAAGAGTATGTTTTTAAAATCACTCTTTTTGGTAAACAGACATACAAGATTCCTGTCATGATTACAAATTTCAATATTTTGTAACACACAAACATTTATTTACTTCAATAAATGATTTTAATTTCTGTTTGAAAATTTCTTTCAACACTGATAGAAAATTTGCAATGGTAAATCATACAGCTGATTTGCTTTTGCTTATTTGCAAATGTTGAACATTAAAAATATATAACTCTTAAGATAAATCCAAAATTTTATTTCAAGATATAAAATATTTTCAATTTGTAAGTCAAATTCTGCTAAATACTGACAGGCACTTCCATAACAATCAATAAATATAACAGGACTTTAATTCTTTAAGAAACTATATAAAAAGTTTATTTTAATACATTTTATCATAAACAACATAAAGCATATGATCATGCAGATAATAGTATAAGATGTTAATACTGTTGTTATTAATTTCAAATATTGTTTTAAAGTCCTTTACCTGTATTCATACTTGTCATCGTAATACTTATCGGAATAATAAACATTTTTAGACATGATTTAAAAGATATAAAATATGCTTAACCTGAGGAAAATGTTAAAATAAAACTATATGTTTACTTGAAATAAAATGAAAATTTCCTCTAATATAAAATTCGCTACGATAAAAAAAATTCTATTCGAATTTTCCACCGAGTTTGCTTGACGATCACAATTACAGTGAAATCTACTTTCCGTACGATTCATTTGTTTAAATTTCCTTCACAACGTTGATTGGTTGTTTTCTTTACATCACAGTTTCAGCAGGATCTAAATCTTTAATCCTGCTTTCACCTTACCGAACTTAACTGAAGTGATATAATTGAAAACTTACGAAATCGTCTGTTTTGTTTTTAAAATTTGAAATTTATACTTGTATAGGCAGCTGTTTACTTTTAGATAAGATGAATAGTTCTTGTCATTGTTCTAATTGTATTAACTTACAAATAATATTGAATGAAAAGGAATCTGAAATTGAAAAACTTAAATTACAAATTCAGAATTTAAAAGATTTATTACTGAACTATCAAAATAACTCTTGTCATATTTGTTTCTGTAAAACTGAAATTGAAAATGATAACCACGGAAAACATTTGACAAATAATGCAAAATTAACAGTGCCTTCTGTTTCTCCAGAAAACGAAATGATTTCACAAGGCATGGACAAGAGTAAAAATTCTGAATTAATACGGAATAGTTGTGATTCTACTGCGATAGGTACCATATACTATTTTGTTTCATTTGCTGGATGAGTAACTTAAATAAATTATTTTAGGGTCTCTAAAAAGTATGAGAAATGGAAAAACTTCAAGAAAGTAAAAAATAATGTTAAAACTAGATTTCTTATAACATGTAATAATTAAGTATTAGAATTACTGTATTGTTTTTTGCTTAAAAATGAAATTTTGTTTTAATAAAATGGATTTTTGTTATGATTTAATAAAGGTAAACATCATAGGCTCACTGAAGCTAAAATCAGGATTAGATTCTTAATTATCAGCTAATATTTAGACAAAATTAAAAAAGGAACTTAAAGCAAGAACTTTTTTATCATTGAGCTTTAAGTCCTGTTTTATATTTCAATAATGGTTAAACAGAGTCTAATCCCATTGTGAAACGCTAAATCAATAATGTAAATAATATAAATTTTTATTAAAAAACTCAAGTTTCTAATTATATTTAACATACATTCTGATGAAAACTCAAGTTTAAAGTAAAAGTACTTACCTAATCATTACGTGGAGAACTTAAAAAATATTCTTTATTCAATTTATCACCATTTGTAAATTTCTGTCACTAGCTTCACTCAAAAATAAAACTAATTTTATGAAGCAGTTTGAAAAAATATTTAACTTTTCAAACTTAAAAGAAACTAAATTTCATTTAATAAACTTAAAAGTAAAAAATCCCTTTAAACTTTTAATTTAACTTTCTAAATATGGTGCACCTTGATTTTCACAGCAACCAGTATAAATTACCAAATTATGCTTAAGAAAATCAAAACTGAGGTGCCACTACATATATTTCCACTTTTGGTTTGCATTCAAATCTCACTAAATAGTGTTTTTTTATCCAATTTAAGCCCTTTAAAAAAGTTACCAATTTTTAATTTACCGAGGAATGAGGAAATTGCCATTTTGTTTTTCCCGGTAAAGACCCCCTCGCAATAAAATATGTTTAAATTGACCTGAAGTGAAACTGTCTATGTATAAATAAAACTATTGTTAATTCACACTCAAAATGTTGACAGATTGTGGGGCTGAATTAAGTTGGAAAAGAAAATGCAGAAAGGTACAACTGAGCATCACATCTACAGTCTTATCTTGTAGAATTCTTCTAATCATATTGAAAAGACAAGACTTTTGATTTCATATTGAAAGCAATTGCTGAGATATAGAAGCCACAAATTATGTTTGAGCAATTGTATTTTGTTGATAATCTTGGCATCAATTTTATCCTGTTTGCCGTGGGAATCGTGATGTACCCAAAATATAAACAAATATGAAATCAGTATTTTCAAACTATATTAACCACTTCATAAGCTTAAATTGTAGTTAAATGAAAACAAAACATATCAAATACTTCATGTGTTACTATCACATCAACTAGCTCCAATTTATTAAAATTGTGTATAAATATTAGAGATATTTTTTGATGTATTACTCAATAAATTAAAACTAGAATAAAGTATTGTTTTAAAATGGTCATCAGTGTCTGATTAATCAGAAACTCCAGTTTTCATAAAAATGTATGTTATTTATATTTTTGATTTATTATTCTTCTTACTAATCCCTCTGATTTGAAATCAGATTAGATCCATGAGGTCGTCTACTTTTCAACACAGCCAAATCGGGCTCCTTTAGGAGATCCTCACGAAGTAGACCAGCGCAGTCTAAAAGATATTTGGGATTGGCCTCTTCAGTGTGACATTTAGTGTAAGGTCAGAAGGTCTTAGCCATCACCCTCTATAGCTAAGAAAGCCAGACTACTCTCCTGTGATGTCATCAAGCGGTGGCTGAAATCAACCATGTTCATTCCTGAATAAAATATTCTGAAGAAACTGATTTTATGTTGTTTAAATGTCCCTAGCAATCAATTTTATATGCTTAAATTAATTCTGATATTATTTCCGAAAAGAATAACTTGATAACAAATTCTAAATAACAAACTTTCTACTCATATTAAGATCAAGTCTATAAAATTTTATTCAATATTGGAATTTATATTTTCATTGGTGTACTTTTAAAGGAAATATATATCTGTGAATATTAATATACCAAATCAAAATAATAAAATTAATTTTATGCAATATATATATATATATATATATATATATATATATATATACATATATATATATATATATATATAATATATTCCTATGCATTTTTTTAAATCGGGGTGTTATATTTTTATTCTAAAATAATTATTAGCTACATAATCTATTATTAATTATAAGTATTTCCTTAAAATCTTTTAAATGCAATACACATGATATTAATATGTGCATGCAACTTGTTGACAGCCATTTACAAGTCAAAATGTTGCACTAGCATATTTTCCATTTACCTGGCCCAGAGTTAGGTTTTACCTGTTGTGGGGAAACAGGTAGGTGGGCATCTTTGTAATTTAGAAGCAGGGAACAAGCTAAAGACACCCAACACCTGATCTGCCACATTCAGAGATAAATTCTCATTTGGAGAACATTGCAACCATAACCTATATTTAATGTGCATCAGCTTTTTTTTATGAACATGGTGTATCTTTGTTTAAGTCGCCGCGAGCTGGCAGCCGAATGGTTAGTGCTCTTGCCTTTGGTTCAACAGTTTGTGGGTTCGAATCCCACCTTGGGCATGGATGTTTGTAGTAGTTCGGAATCCACTTTAAACAGTAGGTCACGGTCTAAGTAGCCCTCATGTGCAAAAAATGACCGTTGAGCGACAAACCAACTAAACCTTTGGTTAAATTGGGATTCAAATTCACTGCTCTTTGATAATTAGAATATGATGTCCTAATCAACCTAGCTACCACTACCTCTCAAGTGAAAGTGTAACAGTACAATGTGCCTAAGCATATATCACTTGTGAATATCTATGGTTTAAGTAATATCAGCTTGGAATCCATTTCAAAGGAAGTATGTGTACAGATTGAAGATAACTGGTCCAAATCTGCTAATAATTTTCAAGCTTTAGAGAAGTTGAACTGTTTGTGATGATAGTATTGGCAATATCAACTGTCAAACAAGTAAGAAAATTTTCCCAATACATACTGAACTGCACAACAGGTGCACTCAACCATGAAACCCTTGGACAAGTTATGTATATCTCTTCCCTTACAAATTTCAACCCATTTGGCATTGAGCCCCATGGCCATTTAACTGTGATCGTGTTTTGCCAAAATTCTATTGTCAAGAGAATTGATGAACATAAATTTGTTATGAATATAGTTTGATTTAGCAACAAAGCCCATTTTCATTTGGATGGCAATTTGGATGTTTATCAATAAACAAAATTGGCATATTTGGAATGGAAAATCTGCATTTTGCAATTGAAAAGCATCCACTCTGAATGGTTGACTGTGGTGAGAAATATCCAGTTAAAAAATAATCGCTGTGATTCTCAGTGACTACTGAACAATGTGCGAAGTTTTTGGAAAATGATTTCTTCCCCATTATCCCAAGTGGGTGTGATTTTGACAAGATGTGGTTCATGTAAAATGACTGATTTTTAAAAAAAACTGAACCACATTCAAATATTGTAAATGTCGGAAGCTGCAGCCTACACATTCTGCACAGTACTTACAGCCATAAATGTTCCTCATTTCCAGAAGTTGAGGTAACAGCAAGTGCTGTTTGCCCATTATTTAAGGTCTCACCAGCTTGTAGGGATATCTTTGGTAACATTTAACTAAGAGAAACTTTAAAATTTTGCAAAAAATTTCTTATCCTGGCATAAAATATTTTGATACTTTGAAGAAGTTTATAAAAGATGCTATTTTTTCTGGTAAATGCAATTTTTATATTCATTACTTAAGAAGGGGAAACTTTCCTGACACTTTATCAAATCGATAAACTGATGTTATTTATTGCAAGAGATGTTCTTGCATTGTTGAAAAAATTGATGTAAAAGTTTTTGGAAGAATCTTTACTGTCTGTTTCTTCGTTTAAACTTATTAGTATTAATGTAACAGATAAAGACAAACAAAAAGATACTAGTCAATTAAATGTTGGAATTGTTACAAAAAAAAAAATCCTCACAGAATTGTATATAAACTGAACTTAAACAGGAAAAAAATTTAATATTTTTAAATTTTTGTAATTTTTTTAAAGAATTTCATAATTATGTAGAAGAGTTTAAATTATGACAACTGATTGTAAGATTTCAAGATTGTATTAATCAAAAGTTTGTTCTAATTAAAGATACAATAATTACTTTTTATTTCTAACTTACTCGCAATTAGACAACATTGTTTCTTATGGAAAATGCTTTTACTACTCTCATGGTCAAGCATCTGTTGATCGTGAGTTTGCTGCATACAAAAATTTGATTGTAAGAAATTTAAATTAGTAATGAATTGGGGCTAAGTGCATCACTGACGATCTTGTCCAAAGCATAGGAAGTGTCAATAATAAAGTAATTAGCAAAGACCTATTAAGTTTTGATGCTGGTGAAAGGCAAAAAGTATTAATTATATTTAGGTGAATTTCAACAGCAAAACAAAACAGCCAATAACAGAGGGAAAGTGGAAAGCCCTTCTTGAAGAAATTAATGAATTGACAATCAAAAAGGAGTATTTGGAAGATGACATAAATAAACTTGAAAAATCTATAATAGAGTATGCTGAGGAAGCTGAAAAAAACTGGAAAATTAACATTAATTGCAAAAACAATAAAAAAAAATTGTATACATTTCGCCACCAAAAGCATCTGCCCAGGTACTGAGAGAGACTCTTTAAAACTGAATAACTGAAGAAGCACCAGCCCTAACAGAGAAAAACATAGTTAGGGAGAGTGTGAATAATAGTAGGAATTGGAAAATACCCTCTCGACATCAATCTAATATTTCTTTTTATATCTAATGCTAATCATGCTATTTGAATATACTCCATATTGCTTTAATTATTTTGATATCATAATTAAAATATATATAGTATATTGATATATATATTTTAATTATGATATCAAAATAATTAAAGCAATATGGATCTTATAAAGCAATTGATCTTAAAATGTTATTTAATTGATTTAATGCTTATTTAATTTTATTTTTAGGGTCTTCAAATATAGTAAAGGATTCTAAAGATACCAAATCTGAAGAGGTAACTTCTAAATTCATTTAAATAATATTAATAATTACATGCTTTAATTATGGTATATTTAATAATAATGCTAAATGCAGTATTTAATAATAATACTAATAAAGTCAAAAATTGCTGGTTAAACTTTGCCAAATCAAACATGTGAATGTATAATAATAATGTCACTGAAATATTGACTCTCATCTTTCTTTTCAAAATTTTTTTATTACATTCATAAACTCAATATTTATAAACATTCAGTGAAGCGACTGCAAAATAAATTCTTTTGAAATCTCCGATGTTAAGTGATTTAATTTAACACATTTATAGAATTCCAGAGCAAATTTAGAGTTTAAAAATTAAAAAAAGACCAAATAATAATGCATTGAAATCAATTTCTGTTAACTTTAACCCACTTAATTGAGCAATATTTTGTACTAATATTTTTATTATGTGCACAAATATTGTTTTTATTAATAACTGATCACAAAGTAGCACTAAATAATATAAAATAGCATTTAAATATTAAAATTTAAAAATTTCGAGTAGTGAAATTAAACATAACATTATTTAATTTTTTAAATTTGCCTGTAACTTTATAAAGTAAATTGTGTAAAAGTGTCATAAATTTGAATATAAACACTTGTTTCAATGACATATAGTCTATTCAAAATGTACAGTTTTAGAATATTAATATTTTTCTTTTTATTTGTTATGCAGATGCTTTTAAACATTTTATTGCAGATGCTGGTTTTTGCAAATTTCTAGGATCATGTAAAGTTGATCTTAAAATTGAAAATTCATAAAATCAAAAAATTAGTGTTACATCTTAAAATAAATTTTTCTTTTACCAAATTGTTCTCTATGTGAAAATGAAATATTAGAAAAAATTATTTAGTATCCTCTATACTAGAAACTCATACAAAATAAAATTCATACTTAAGAACAATTCTTATTTAATTTTATTGATGGAAAATTGGGCTAAGTAATAACTTTTTTTTCTGTTTCAAAACTAAATTTTTAAATGCACATTTTTTCATTCATTATATTTTTAATTCTTAAATTACATGTTAATTCTTATGTACCCTTTACATTCACATTCATAAAATCCTGAAATGAAATTTTAGTCTGCGGTGGATCTTTTTAACTGAAGTTGTCAGGTAAATGTTCTTGGTAATCTTCAATTATGTTGATTTCTTAAATAGAGCTTGCATATAAAAATGATGATTCACAAATGAATTGTGCCTAGAATGTTTTTTTTTTCTTTAGATTATTCCAAGCCATGAACACTGCTTTTAAAAATATTTTACGATATTTGTGCTTGATGCTATTGATTATGCATTAATGCGTGGTTTGTATTACAGGAATTAGATTCAGCTGAAATTCTACGTGAATTGTTTAAATAAAATAATATGGGATTTCAACCTCAGCAATGTAATTAGTCATCCATAATTTGAAAGATGTATGATTCTCAAATAAAACCACCAGTCCAAGTTTCAGTAGTTAAAAAATTAAAAAGGAATCAAGTGATAAAAAAACAAAAATGTATCACTGGCAGAAAAGAAAGTTATCAAAATGTTTCTTCATAAATGGGTATTAAGATTATCGTTGCATGGATAGATTCATGTTAGAAAGATTCCACCCTCTTCTAATATGATGAATGCTTGTAAATTAAAAATTTGTAGGAATAAGCATTTATATCTTCATTTTAAAATTTTATTTATTAATTATTATTTTTTAACCTATCTATTTTTAATAATGTATTGTTATTATTTTACATTTTATTTTATCTCAGATGAATGAAGTAATCTAATATAACTTGTATTTATTTCTTTTATTTTAAAAATAAAACAAATAGTTCAGATAACAAATTTGATAGAAAAGCAACTACTAATGTAATTTTCTTAAATATAAAAGAATTATTCTGATATATAAAAAATAAATGAATCATTACTTACAATGTCCCTTCCAGTGAGGTGTATATTTTTTCTGAAAAATTTTCTTACAACTCTATTATTTAGATTATCTTTTCCTGTTAAGCAACATTTGCAGTTTATTGGAGCCTTTTCCTATAAGTTTTTTTTAAGGAAGAACTGGAAATATGGGAGCACATTTTACTATCATTGTCATTTTATTTACAAATATTGTTTAATTCAAAAAGTGTTGTTTTTAATGATAATCATCCTGCAGTTTAAAAAAGCAAGACTATAGCTCTTCATTGAATTTCTATTGGTGCAGCATGTCCAATTTTGGACCTTGCGCCATAAAACCCATCCAACCAATCATTGAATTTCTAATCACAAAGTTTAATATTTTTCAATTATCATTGGTTATTTCAAAACATATGTTGTCATTATATATATATTTTTACATCTATTTTCATTTTTTATTATTTCATCTTAAGGAAAATTATCACATTTTATTTAAACTTCTGAGTTTTTTTCATGTACTGTGTTAGAATATCATGCATTTCTTGGACTGAAGTTCCACATCATGCTCTAACATGCTAATTGGTTTAAGTACTCTCATTATCATGTAAAGTATATGTTCATGAATTCCCATATAAAGTTTATTGCTTCTACATGAGCAAAAATATGGTCTGAATAAAAGCAATTTTTAATATAATGTTTACTGTTTGTTTTGTGTTGTTTTTAACTTTTTTGAATTAAAAAAATTTCACCATTTATATAAGTGACATTCTTAATCTATTGTTCACAGAGTAAGAATCCTTAAGTAATTTACAGTATCTTTACATAATTTATATATTAAAAGTAATTTTGATCCAAATAATATCTTTATTTTTTAAAATATTTATATTGTAATATTTGATTAAATTACAATGTAAATATTTCAAACTGTAGATTTCTGAAAATATTTTCTTTTCATACTTTTAAATATTAATTTTAAATATTATTTTATGTACATGATAATATGTATTATAAGCAATATTGTTAGTTAAAGTATGCTTGTATAGTAATTAATGTGTTTGTATCTTTACTTAAACTTCATAAAATTACAAGAAAAGTAGGTAGACTTCTTCCTTAGAAATTTACCAAGATAGTCTTTCTTTTAAAATTTTTCTGCATTTGCTTTTCTTAAGCTCAGATTTTTTAGAATTGATTGAAGCATTTAACAGTGTTCATGTATAGTTAATAGGTTTTTGATAATATCTTCTGATTATTCTTTTTTCTGTGAAATATTGACATTGATTTCTTGAAATGTGTTTAGTATTATATTACAATTATCTTCTTTTATTTTGGAAGATGTTTTCTTTGTTTTATAATATTGATTTATTTTTTATACATATTTCCATATGTCTTATACTTTTCCTATAAACTGTTTCACTGTTCAAATAAAAAAGATAGTTTTAATTTAAAATAGTCATTTTTCCTAAGAAGTGAGAGTTTCTTTGCAGAATGTGGTATAATATAATTTAACAATAATTATTATGTACTTTTGTGATTTTCTATTCAGAAATCATGAAATATTATGCTCGATAATAGTTCTAATAAAAAAAAAAAGTTTGTATCAATTTAGTGTACAAAATTAAAAAACATCCAGAAAATTTATGTTCTTGAGAATGTTCAATTGTGTTTGGCATAAATTGATTTTAGGATCAAATTTCATAAGTGATTTTGGAAAAGTTTATGTTGGATACCAGAATTCTAGTACTATAATATCATGTATTGTTTTTATAATGAACTGTACTGGATTTAGTATTTATTTTTCCCCATCTATGGTTTTTGGATTTATTAAGATTCATAGTTAATCTAATTAATTACATATATGTACAGTGATTAATCATTATTGTTCTTCTATTATATTTAAACATTATAACAAGGATTCTTTTGGATTTCATCCCAAATTATTTCAAATAGTTATTGCTTTGCATCTCATATGGTGTGCTCTAGCTTTGTTACAAAACACAAACACAAAATTACCAAGCCTTTGAAAATTACCTAATATCAAATTTTTGCATTTTTTATTTTGTTATAATATTTTAAATCCAAATTATATATAGAATATTATATATTATAATACTAAAAGCATTTATAATTAGTATTACTTTCACAATGTATTTGTAAAAGTAATTTTGATTTAAACTACACATTTTTTAAATGTGTATCTTAGATTTTGAAATTGAATTATTTGTTAGTAATAAACATACCATGTAAATAATGATGAAAATTAGAAAAGTTCTTTCTAATTTTCATCATTATTTACATGGTATGTTTTATTATTGCTATTTATGTCTATTATAAGTATTATCTTTTTGTATTTTAGGATTCTCAATCAAGTAAGATTAATCCATTAGAAGTAAGATGCTCTGACGAATATATATATGATGAAAATTACAAAATGTATTATTGTACATCTACAGGATATTATTATGACACTGTGAGAATCAAATACAATTTAATTTTTTTATGTAAAAATTATAAAAACTGTTTTAAATTAAAAAATAAATTGTCTGATTCTAGAATTATGTAACATCATTAATATTTAGTGTTGTTTATTTATAGGCCTAATTTTAAAAGTGTTGACTGCCAAAATAAAATTTCTTTGTTTAACTAATATTTATATTCCATTGCTTATAAAACAGTTTTATAAGTAGATATTTTTTTTTGAGAAATGTTCTTCATATAGATATAAAATTATTTCTCATTTTATCTCGTTATTTAGTCTCTGAAAATTATTATTTGGGTCTCTTTGAAGAAATGCCTGTATAATTACAGCAATGAGAGCAAATGATCACTTGATTGCAATTATAGATCAGTTTAGATTGGGATTTGAAACTTACTTGATTGATAATAAACAGGAATAATTTTTCATTTTAGAAAATCTTTATAACAAAGGAAAAGAAATTTATGAAATAATGATGGTGAATGCAGTTTCGACTGTTAAAATATAGTAAAAAATGTAAAGCTCTTTAGTTTCAGACATTATCTGAATGCTTCATAAAATAATGCATTTTAAAAAATGCTTAAAAACTATATGACAAATTAAGGCATTTGTTATATTGAGAATTTTCTAATCTTCAAATAATTAATGTATTTTTTAAATTCCATGTACATGTTTTTTTTACTTTTACATTTTAAAATTATTTTAATATTTGTGTATAGATTTTAGCTTTAAGCATTTAACTGCTTGCTTTACTGTAAATAGCAAAAAGACCATCATATTTTTTTATTCTGTTATTAAATTCAGTTAGGAAATGAAGCAAAACAAAGTATATAGGTTTTAAGTTTAATTCTTAATACTTTACAAGCATTAATACATTTAATTTTAATGCTACATTACTATCACAAGTTATCTCAGGCCAATAGAAAAAATAAATGTTATTATTAGTATTATAGATTTTGAAGCAAGGAACAACATGGAGTGATATCTGACATTTGTTACACTGGTATCTGGTCTCTTTCCAGTGACTTATTTCTGTTATGGAATTTCTTTTTCAGAAGCATAAAACATACTGTTTTGTTTGGATTTGACTTTTCAGTTGCTAAAATAACATCTGGAAAATGCTGTGAGGTTTACCTAAGTGGTAATAATTTTCTGAAATTAGCTTTGACATAAATTCCATTCGAAATTGCTTGGGGATACTGAGCTTGCTGTTATACAAAATGTAAAAATTCCACAAAGCTAAATCTAATAAATGGAGGAAAATCTTGTAATATTTTCTCCCTGTTTTTCTTGCTGTAGAATAAGCAGCTAAATGCTGAGTGAATTGATTTACACCTCCCATTTTGTCATTGTAGTCAATTACACATTTAGGCTTTGACTTCATCTGTCTTCCTGTATTTGTCACATTTTGCATTTCAATAGCATTTTCTTTATCTTAAATGGCAAAATATTATTTCATTGCTAATTTCTATATTAATCAAAATGGTACAATATTATGCTTCATATATGAGTGTATTTTTTTGTCTCTTTTTTATTAAGCAACTAATTTCCTAATTTAGATTTGTTTTGAAAGTTATTAAAATTTATTTAGTTTTGTAAGCAAAAAAAATGTATAATACTGTTATTATTATTTTTTACAGTTATAAAATAATTTTTAAAGATTTCCTTAATATTTCATCCTGTAAGAAAAGTTTTAAGAAAATATCCATAAAAGTATTCTTTAACAGCTTGAAAATGTGTTTTTGATTTCATAACATTTTAAAATTAATGTATCAGAAATTTAAACTTTTAATGTAAGTTTAGTTAAAAATTTTAATTGAATAGATGTAATTTTGTTTTTTATTTTTATAACAGCCGCATATTCCCAATTAAAATAAGTTAAAATTTTATGATTAAATAGCTGTAACTTAATATGTGTGTGTTTTGTTTGGAAAGAGTATGTGATTAGTTGCCAAATAATACATTTTCCGGATATTGGCAAAAATTGTGAATTATATATAAAGATCTTGTCTATATACTGACAAAGATTCCTGGGATCTAGACAATTTTTTAAATTAAATTTAATAAAAAATTAATAAGACAAAAATTTTTTAGAAATAAACATAATAATATTAACCAGTATAAATGTCTGTTATTGAGAAATATTTGTATCTAATGTAAATATTTTTATTTTAGAATTCAAAACTTTATTATGTGCCTCAAAATGGTGCATATTATACTTATGACTATACCGAAAATGCTTATGTATTATATTCTGCTTATAAGTCTGAAGTTGATAGTAAAACCAATAATAACAGCCTGCAAACTCAATTGGATAATGAAGAAACAAATAGCTCTGTAAAACAATCCAAAGAGGATCATGATTATTCTTGTGAATCTGTTGTCCACCAAGTGAATAATCTAAATATTTGTGATACTTCTGATTGTAGTAGCAAAATAACAAACACACAAGATATATCAGAAGTAAGATCCAAATTATTATTTACTTTCCAAGCTACGTAGAAGCTGATATTTATTGTATGAGTGATGATTCAGTAGGTGATTCTTTTTCCCCAGGAAAGAGGTTCAAAGGAAGATGAAGATAAATTACACGATGAAAATTGCTTATTAGAAATTCAAGAAGATGATAGTAAGCATAGTTTATCTTAAACTAAAATTTTTGTATGTTTATTGGCTACTTATAATTTTATAATTTTGGGAAAAAATTAAAAAAATTTTCACCACTATTAATATCTTAAATTAGATTGTCCAGTTATTCATATAATGAAATTCATTATGTGAATAACTTCATTCACAATTCGCAAGCTTGACAATGGGTTGTTACATTTTGAATTCTTTGAGTTTTTGTTTTAAGTTAATTTTTTCAAATGTTAGTAAAATAACATATAAACCCATTTTTAAACATGCCAATGAAATACATTCTATTTAAAATGTAACAATTTATGCAAATTCATTATTTTATATAATGTGTTCAATTTTTTATGTTAATATTTTTTACTGTGTTTTGAAATAGAAAAATAATCGATTAATCTAAGGATATATTTTAAATAATTAGCCACATCATTTGCTCTTTAATGGAAACATAAGAATACACATTGGGGGCAACATAGAAGTTGTTTTCAGTCAATGAAATTATTTTATGTTTGCTGTGGGTGAGGGGTTAACTTATTTATGATTAGTCACTCAAATTTTACATTTTGTTAAAAAAATAAATAAATAAATAACTGCCTGTTGAATGAGCAGTAAATTTATACAAACCACAAGCTGTAGTCCATTAGCATGAGTACATTTTTTATTATTAGTTTCTTCTCAATAGTTGCAATATTTTGAATGGTTTTTAAATAAATTTTTCTCTTAATGTTTCTTTTCTTGTAACATCTCTCTCTCTTTTGTAATGTAAACAGCATCTTGTTTAGTTTTACAAACTGAAATACAGAGTTCTTGTCTTTTGAAGAAAATGTGTGTATAAACGTCTAGTTTTTATGTTTGTTAAAATGTTTTTGTCATTTTTTTAAATTCAAAATAAAAAAATCAAGCGTTTTTGAATTATTGCTTTTAATTATGAGATAGTTAATTCAAATAATCATGATTAAGTGCTCATAAAATAATATGTTCTTAGCCATTTTCTTTTTCTACTTTTCAAAATCTCAAACTATTAATCATAAAATTATGATTTTTTTTAATTTGCTAAAATTTTATCATTGTTATTTAATGTTTAAAGCATAAATCCTTAACATAGTTGTAAAAACTTGGCAATTATTACTTTCTAAACTATGAAAAAGAAACTTTTAATTTTTAATCTGAATTAATATATATGTATTCTCTCATTCACTCTTAACTATTGATTTATAATTTTTTCTAGATGTTAATGTTACTTGTGATTGGCAACCTCCTGATGGAACTAGTGTTTGTATAAATTTTGAATATTTTTTTGCTGTCACAAATTAACTGTGAATAAATCTAATAATCTTTTCTTTAAATATGTTAATTTTTTTGTATGCTTAAGAAAACATAATCAGGAATCAGTTATCTCCCATACATTTTTTCTAAGGTATGTTGTAATTATTTTGATCTTAAAAGTTAGTGATCCTGTTTTAAATGTTATATATACTTGTGACCAGAGTATGTAAATATAATATTAGAAGAATTCGAATGTATTTTATATAAAAATTATAACTTTTATTTATATTAATGTTTAAAGTAATTAGCAAATAATATATATATATGTAGTAAAGAAAGTGTTACTATAATTATTCAAATTAGAAAAGCTTTTAACACAATTAGAAAAATGTGATATATATTATAAAAACAATATTTTTCTTAATTTTATTAAAACCTTTTTTAATTTGAACATTTATATTAATACTTTCTTCACTTATTAGATAAAATTTTATGGTTATATTATAGTATTATATGATAGTTATCTTATTGAAGTTATATAAATAAATAGGCAAAGTCCAAGTAATATCCATTCAATTTGAAAAATTGCAAATAGTTCAGATATTTAAGTTTTATTTTCTTAAGTTGGCATGAGTGTTCTGTTAAGAAAATTCCTATACTCTATGTATCTCATATATTTATTTAAATATTTCATGTTTATAAAAGTTTTATTTTTAAAATTTGATCTTCAAGATAATTTTTTATTTACAGTTAACAGTTCAGGATTTGGTTAGAGAAGTGGCAGAACAAAATATTGGAATGTCAGATTACATATACGATGAAAGTACTCGTATGTACTACAGCCACTCAACTGGATATTATTTTGACACTGTAAGTTTTATTTTTACTATATTTAAGGCAAAATGAAAAACAATTATAGCCATTTTCCAAAAAATATTCTATTAAGATCCATTCAATTTCATCTCAATCTATTCAGTCAAAGCTTTCAACTTCATATAATTTAATAAAAATTTTGACTTGTTTACTATGAAGAATATATTGAATACACAAAATGTTTAATTTATACAATTTTTTACATTAAATAAATATATTTCCAATGATTGTTACACAATACATATTTAAAGTAATCAAAAATATAGATAATAATTATTTTAGTAATAACTTCATATTGGAAAATCTGCATTTTCTTATATGAAGTTTTCATTTTTAATCGTTTGTGCTGAAAGGCCGTATTGAAGGATATGTTGCTTATTACTGGTTTTAAAGTGACAATGATGTGTTACACACGTCTATTGTACTTATTTTTAAAAATAAGTAAGTAGGTTTTTGAGCAATGTGGTATTCAAGCATATTATCAGTAGTGCTGTTGCACTGTTGTAAAATTTTGTTTTATTTTTAGAAAATATAACAAACTTAAAACACAACGAAATATTATTTTTCAAAACTTAGTAGAAGAGTACTTATAAAGTATAAGTATTCTTGAATATTCAACAAACAAAAAGCTTTCTGAATATACTATGTAAAATGGAGAAAATTTTCAGGAAAAATTCCTTCTGCAAAATGCAAATAAATCCTTTGTGAAAGTGTGCAAGTATATAAAGAGAATAAAATTATCTGGGCGTATACAAAGCATTTCACTGTATTGCATATTTCATTTAGAAGATGCATGTTATTATCTTTTAATAGAAATTATTATTTGTAAATTCTTGACTTGGATGAGCTACTCATGGACTTCTGTCAATTTATTTCCATTATAGAAGGCAGATGATTGACTAAAATACTCTTACACATGTTGTAATTCTTTATCAAATTTTCAATCATGTTTACATCAGATGTATTTATTATAATAAATGGCATTTATTAATGATATATCATACTTGTGTGCCTCTTTATTTTCCACTTTATAATAAAATGATTATTTTGTTATTATTTTTTTAATATGAATGAAAGCAGAAGTACTTTTTAAATTTGTTATAGTTGTGATTTTATACTTGAATTTTATTATTTATATGATTATAAAGTAATTTATTTGATTTTGTGTGTATTTTGTCATTTATATTTCAATTAAATCAGTAACCTCTATTGATTCTAAATAGCTCATATTTGAGAATAACTTTTTTTTAAAATTTAATTAACATATTATATTTTTTCCTTTTACTTAAAGATCAATTATATGTTTTTTGCTTAGGTCAGAAATCTTTTATATGATCCAAAAAATGGTACCTACTATAGTTATGACCAAGAATCTTCTTCCTATAATTTTTATTATCAACTAGATGCTTCACATATTTCAACTAATAAAGATGAAAATAATGTTGACACAGAAAATGAGAAAAGGAAAGCAAGAAAGAGATATTGGCTTAAAAAGCAAGTATGAATTTCAAATTAGGAACTTTTTCTATCCAATTTATTTATTTTTATGATTGATGGAAGTAATACAACATTAAACTCTGCAATTTTATTTTTGTAATGATTTTTTATGAAAAAATTTCTAATGGCTGTTACAAAATTAGCTATTTAAAACGTTTTTATTGGTTTTTCTGATTCTTTCATATTTAATAGAGTCAGAATTAGTGTCACAAATATGTTTGCAGTGAGTAAAATAATGTGATTTAATCTCATCATTTTATTAGTGTTTAGTTTTGGAATTGAACTATCTTAATAAAGTTATCTGTGAAACTGATATTTAACATTAAATTTTGGGATATGAAAGCAATACCAAAATGTAACTTAGAAGATCACAATATTTAATTCAAAGGATTAGTTTAATTTTTAATTATTTTGAAGGATTAGTTTCTTTTGTTGATTTAATTAATGATTACTTTGATTGATATACATTATGCTTTAATTTTTGAATTAATTTTTTAATATTTCATTTTAATATGTGATCAAATTAAAAAATGTTAAAAATTTCATTCCTTAAAAAAAATTGTATGTGTAGTTTTTTTATTCAACAATATATAGAGTCTGCTGCATGCATTCTTTTAAATTTGTTAGATACTTTTCCCTTGAACTGTAAATCTTATTAATTATAGTACATATTTAAATGGAACTCTAACATTTTAAAGTTGCATAAAGTCAGTTTTGTCATTTTTCTAAGGTATTCAAGAATATTTTTATATAATTATCTGTATAGTTATTAGGCAAAGATATTAAATAACAGAAAAGTGGATATTAATATTTAGTGGGGTTGTTTTAAAAGGGAAATTTTATATTATTTTAATATTTAAGCTTAATATATAATATAATTTTTATTAGTTAATGTAAAATATAATATTTATAATATAAAAATGTATAAAATATTTATTATGATTGTGATCTTTTGTGTATGTGTCATCTTTTAAAGTTTTAATGTTACAGATAATTTAGATTGAAATATGTAGAGTATTTGATAATATCTATAAATTATTATTATAGTTAAGATTTTACATGTGAGCAATGATTTCACCAGCTTATGAAAAATTTTTCTACCCTTTTTAAATTTATCACATCACACATCCAATTCTGGTTCTTAAAAATTTTCAAATACATTATCCTAATTTATGTGGAAAATTTTATTTGTAGTTTTATTATATAATAAATCATTCATTTAATAATCAAGTATTGATATTTGAACTGGTAACCAATTTGTATTATCTTCGTAAAGGAATTTTTAAAAATAGAGGATTATGTTTTGCTTAATTATTTCAGAAGGAAACTGCTGTACAGTGTAATGAAGAGAATAGGGCAAATAATTATGAAGTAGAAGGTGTTCAAAATGAGGATTATAGTTCCCCAGAAGAAGGAGAAGTTTTTTCGTCAGATTCAGAGGAAGATGCCCACTGTCATGTACTTTCACCCCCACAGCTAGAACGTAACATAATCAGTTATTTTATGAATAGTTCACACAGATTTTTGCTTTTAGATTAATAAACTTATATTTTGAGAGCTCCATTTAAACAGCATAAATTTACACTTAAATAAATTTATTATTTTAAAACATAATTTTTTAAGTTTATTTATTTTTGTTTTCAGAAATTTCTAATGTGCGATTTCCTTGCATACGAGCTATTGTAAAAAGTTCCGAAAAGCTTAAAATTGGAACTTTAATACTTATAACATATAGTGGTGCCATCATTGGTCGTGATAAATTGAAGGAAGTTTTCATTCCAGATGCCAGCATAAGTAAGGTATGTAAAACTATAGTTTTATTGTATTCATAAAAGGAATATTCAATGAATAATGTGAAAAGTTACTCCCTTTAATACCAAAGATATGAAGCATATTATGGTGAAAGAAACTTAAGTTATGAATTATTAATTTCCTTGTTTTGATTTCCCCACTGTTCAAACAATTATAAAAATAAAAATTTTCAAATTTTATGCTTTATACATTTGCACATCAGTGTTGATATGCAAGAAATATTTTATATAAATTAATAAAAAAGGATAATTATGTTTTTTTTTTTAAATAATACTTACCTGGAAATTTTTCTGAGTTTTTGACTTAAACCATTTATAATATAATTAAAATAAAAGGTTTCAATGATATAATAATCTTAGTGGTAAGAAAGAAGGTTAATTTGAAACTGTTCACGAAAAGAAAGTTTACCATTTTAAGTATTATTTTTTAAATTATATTCAAACAATCCTATCTTTGGAGAGGAATATAAATTTGCTTAAAATCTTGTTTTGCTCATCAAGAAAATATAATTTGTGAAATATTGATTATTTATAGCAAAAATGTTAATAAGAAAACAAATTCAACTGTGAAAAGTGAAATAAATCTTTCTTTTTTAATTTTTGTCTGATTTTTATCTGATATATTCACAAATCAAAATAGTAGTGTGGAGATTTGTTTTTAACTTTTCTGTTATTTCAGCAGAATTACACAAATTTTAAAATTACTATGAATCTCAAACAGGTGGAAAATTAAACTTTTTTAAAGCTAAACATGTTTTATCTAAAATTGTGTTTGCAGTTTTGCTGCAAGTTCACAGCATTGGTTAATTAATTGAAAAATGATTTATTCTCTTGTAAAAAAACTGATGTAGAAACTGATAATTGAATTTTTGTGTGGTCGAGGTTGAGGTTGATGACGAAAGTTTGATGTGAATTTTAAGCATGTTAATTATTTAGGTAACAAGTGCTTCTGATAACTAAATCCCTTTTAATAAAGTTATTAGAAGTATCATACTTTTAATACTTTATGTGGTAAATTAATTTTAAAATTATATTTTTGCTTTGAGAAATAAACAACTAAGAATAGTTCAGATTATAATTGTTAATAAAAATATTAAAATGTAAACAAATAATATATAGCATTATTTCAATAGAAATTCTTCAAATAGGTATAAATTAAATAAAAAATATTAATAAATTCATCACTATTATGTATTAGAAACCTTTTCAACAGTTAAAAGTAATTCATTAAAAAAATATTTTATATTTTCTTCGTACAAGTATTGTGAATTGCTATCTTTAATGTGTTTTGCCACCTTTCTGTGTAAATTAAATCAGCATGATTTTCAGCTATCAGCAAAATTTTGCAAACAGCTGAAAATCACACTGATTTAAACTTATATAATGTTGTGTTTGCTAAAAGTTTGAGTAGAAATGCTTGATTTATTAATTCAAGGAATGTTGTTTCAATAATTGTATAAATAGCACTGTTTGCATGAATGTTATTATTATGGTTTTTTTAAACAGCTATGATCTGCAAAAAAGTCAAAAATAATAAATTATGGGTTTTATAAAAATAAATATAAGTGGATAATTGATTCTAAGGTCATAGAAAATATATAGTATACGATGATGAGAATCCATGTCAAAGTATTAGCTTCAAACCAAATAAGGGAATTAAAAAATAAGAAGAGATAAAAATCATTTTTAAGGTTTTGCAGTTACGTTTATTCATTTCATCTTTCTGACGGGACTCGTAGACTAAAAAATGCTGAAAAATTTGTCACTGTTCAAATTAAGAATTGCTAAATGAAAAATTTTTTCATACTTATAAATCAGTAAGCATCAGTCACTTGATGATGCAAGCTTATATGGGTAATGCTCCTAAATTTTGCAAATAATTTTGTGTAATATTTTCTTGAGTTGATTCATAGTTTATTGAACATGATGTATAAGGCCATTGGAGATCTTAAATAAACTTTTAAGAAAGTTTTATTATGTTCAAAGTAAACTTACTTTATGTTTAAATAATTTTAAATAGTAGATTTTGTCTTAGATTTTAGATCTTAATTTACTGAAGAAGTTGTAATTTTAGTATGTATTTGCAAAAAAATGTTTAAAACTTTATTGTTAGACAAAATTATGTTATGGTTGATTTGTCAAAGTCCATATCTGGAAATAAGGAGAATGAAATTTTATTTCCATTTGATTTAATGTAAATATTATATGTTTTTGACTTTTTGTTTATATTAATTTTTTCTACTCAATTTTAATTTCAAAGAGTGTTATTAGGATACTTAAATTTATCATATTTTAGGCACATGCAGAAGTAACTTTTAATAAGGAGACCTGGAAGTATAGTATTAAAGACTTAGGAAGTCAAAATGGCACATTTTTGAACGACACAAGATTATCAAAAGTAATTTCTTACAATATTTTTAATTTGCTGAATTGATTTATTTATATTATTAGTTTTTAAAGAATATTTATTAATATTTTCATTCTAGTTTCTAGTGATTAAAAAAATGTGTTTTCTGTATATATATATATATATATATATATATATATATATATATATATATATATATATATATATATATATATACAGAAAACACATATATATATATATATATATATATATATATATATATATATATTATATCATTGAGAAATTAGTAGAAGAATATATTATAAAGGGTATGTAACTTTAACTAATACAGGCAATAGGCATCTGTATTACACTTGCCATCAGCTAATTTTCATTAAATATCTCTTAATACACATCTCAAATAGACTTCCACTTGCTTACTTTTATTGGATATCTAATAAACACATTAATGATTTATTTATAATGTCTATTAGAAGTTGTAAATATTTTATATAAATAGGTGCATAATCTTATTTTGCTTAGAGGTCAATTTTTCAAGTATCCTGTTGATTTCTTGGTATATCTCATTATGATTTTTCTTTTTAAATACCTTTTCAAGCAAATTTAAAGGAAATCGTGAGATCTGTTGTCAAAAGGTTTAGTTCTGAGAAAAGTTTAGTTTTTTTTTTGATAGAAAAACATGTGACTACTTGGAGTAAAGAAGCAGTATGCAACTCGATATTTGCTGCACATTATAAGATTCCTGTAGTGATTACTATAAACATTGATACTTCTATTTTTGTGCTTTTATTTTACAATTTCATATAAACATAAAAGCAATTTTCAGTATTTCTACAGTAAATTTACCTTTTGTCCCATACCTATAAAACTTTTTGTGAGAAAGAACATTTTTTGTATGTGACATTTCAAGCTTTTCTTAATGATTCATTTTTAACTAAATTTACAAATAAAAACATTATTATAAAAAACATTATAAATTTTCAAGAAATTATGTAGGTAAGAAGCAAAAATTGAAATTTGTATTAAAAGAAAACACTTAATTTAATACCTTAGAAAAAGTAGAAAAGAATTATGTTTGGTTGTTCAGCATTCTACTGAGACTATCAGCATTCTGATGTAATTTGCCCTTTCTGTGAACAATATCGAAATTTAGTCTTTGAAGTACCAAAGCCCACTTTAAAAGTCTGGGATTAGATCCTGTTTAATGTTTTAACCAAATTAAAGGATTGTGATCAGTTTTGATAATAAATTTATTCTGACCATCTAAATAATATTTTAATTTAGTAGCAGCAAAAAGTATTGCTGCACATTCCTTTTCTATAGTGCTATAATTTTTATCAGACTTTAAAAGTTTTTTACTCAGAAACAGGATATGGTGTTCATTTTCATTTTGATCTCTCTGAGATAAAACTACAACAATTTCTAAGTTTGATGCATCACAATGAATAATAAATTGTTTTTGAAAGTATGGACTGTAAAGTACAGGCTTCTTTATTAAAGTGCTCTTTAATTCTATGAATGCTTTTTCACAGCTGTTATTCCATATTACAGTTCCCCACTTGGATTTCCCTTTTAGCAGGTCGATTAAAGGCAAAGCAACTACCGAAAATTCTGGTATACACTTGCAGTAATATCCAAAAGGACCTAGAAAAACACGTACTTCAGTCTTGCTTGAGGGACATTCGAAATCAGTAAGAGCATTCATTTTAATATCGCCTGATGTTCTTTGACCTTGTCCTACAAAATGTCCCAAATATTTAACAAAAATTTGCCCTTTAGGGGTTTTACAGTTATTTTCGCAAATCGAATCTTCTTGTCAGTCTATACTACTTTTTAAATATCTGTGGGCAGATGTCTTTTTATCAATACCCACCTTTAGGCTAATTGCCAAAATAATTACCACGATAAGCAGAGCTGCAAATATTAAACTTTAATGCAGTTAAAGAAATGCTAGCTATAAAGTATTTCATTCTATTAATAGAACCTTTAATAAATAAGAAACTAATAACATGCCAATAATTAGACTTGCTTAAAAGTAGTAAGTTTAATTTATTGATACTAAACATAAAATAATTACATAACATAAATTAAGTTTAAAATTTGAAAATAGATAAAGATATTCCAATTAAATAATTCATTATCATTACTAACAAAAATAAGTAAAATTATAATACCGATGAACATAAAAGTTTCCAACCAAAACCATCAGACACCAGAGTTTGATTTTTTTGAATCCAGTGCTGTTAAAACACCTGGGATACGCCCCCTTTGACGAACTGGCATGCGTATACAGTAAGTTAATAATTCAATCATGAATATTGATACTTAGATCATAAAGTAAAATTTTAAACTACTTTACAATAATATTCAGGAGTATGCCATTAAAGCATAGCAGAAAATAAAGTTGAAAATAATACAAATATTTTAAATAATAACGTAAAAAAAATAAAATACGAAAATTAAATGGGCTGGTACTGACTAAAACTTAAAAGCACTGAATAACAGATTTAAGTTTTACTAAGTATATACCTAAATTGCTTTATCTTTCGTTTACAAGTACTAACTCCGGTATCTGATTACAAATAATTCCATTAAAGATAACATATCCAAATTTTGTAAATTATTATAAACACGGTGCAACATTTTACACTTAGCTCAAATAAACATATCACATAAATATCTGTTAATTCATTAAGTTTACAAATTTATACGAATATTCACATTTCCTTGAAAAAAATCCCCTGCAACAGCATTATTAAAACAATACTTTAGTCTAACGATAAATTTCTAATATTATAATTCAATCGATATAGTACATAATATGCACATTCACCTTAATGCATAAACATTCACACACAGGTTGTCACACAACATACTCAAAATAATGCACACACAATATTTTATTTCAATTCAAATCAACCAAAATATTCCTAATAGAATTAAATTACAAAATGCAAAAAAAAAAAAATCCAACTTTTGTTGTTTAATGATCCAAAAAAAAATGAATAAATATATTTTCAATCATTTCTTAGATATTTGTGAAATGAACTTCTGCAGTTCAAATTTCTGTTAGTAGCTTGGTGAAAGTGATAACTAGGAACAATTTATGAACAAAAAATTAGTTTATAGGGATTTTTTATGCTGTGTTGTATACATGTGTGAAAAAAAATATCAACTTCACATCTATATGTTTTGGCAATGTTTTTAAATTGATTTCTAAATCTATAGCAGCTTGATTATCCACAAACAAAATTGGGATTTCTGGTTCACTTATTATTTTGCATATTTAATTTGACTCTCATTATTATTTTGAACCAAACTATTTCTTCGCAGCCTGGAGTGCAGCGTGACTTCACCTTCCCACAGTTGATAAGGTGAGAGCACTTTGCTCTTTAAATATACGCCAACTTATGGGAGAATTTCCCTAAGTAAAACGAGTTGACCTCCTGAGCGTTCTGTCTTTCATTTGCAGCGAAATCAGCATCTGAATAAACTCTAATTTGGAATTGTTTACAAGAAAGTTTTAAGCAAAATCTTCCGTGTTGATAGCTAACCTAAAGTCTTAATAAACCATCCCAATGATTCATTCCCTAAGTTGGACTAAGTGGTAGCTGAATATATTAACAGCATAAGCTATGTCAGGGCGAGTTCTATAAGCCAAAAAGGATAGACAACCTAATACACTTCTATAGGGGTATTTTAGCATTTCTCTTTCTTCCTCTGCTGTAGAGGGACAGGAAGTTTTAGAATAAATTGAACCTTTAGATATGGGTAGTGATGAAATTGGTATTTTAAATCGTTGGAAACGCTCACATACGTCTTTAATGTATGAGCGTTGATGAATCAAGACACTACCATTTTCCTCACCAAACTCTATGCCTAAAAGGGTACGAGTCTTACCTAGTACTTTTATGTGAAAATGGTTTTTCAAATTATTAATAGTTTTATTGATTGCCCTTTGGTCTCTGCCAAATGTAACAAAGTCATCAACATACAATATCAAAATTAAGTAATCTCCTAATAAATAAGCACAGTTACCCCACTGAAATTTACAAAAACCCATTTTTAATAAAACATTAATGGATTTCATAGAACCATTGTCGACCACTTTTTCGTAATCCATATATAGCTCGATCTAAACGACAGAATTTTCTCTTTTGACTTGTTTCTTCAAAACCTGGAGGCTGTGTCATATAAATTCGCTCTTCCAAAGGGGCATAAAGGTAAGCTCCTGTTATATTACATTGAAGGTGGTACCAACCTTTACATGATACGAGTAACGAAAAGAAAAATCTGATTAAACTAAAGTTGACCACAGGGGAAAAAGTTTCATCATATGCGATACCCTTCTCCTGTTTATAACCCTGTGCTACTAGTCGAGATTTAAATCTTACAATTTTTCCTGTATCATCTCTTTTTACGGTGAATACCCACCTACATCCAATAGGTGGGGTATTTTCTGGTAAGTCTTCCAAATGCCACACTCCCTGGTTCTTCATGATACAGAGTTCTTCTTTCATAGTATTTAACCACTCGTTCTTATATTCCGATTCAATTGCCTGCTTATAAGTCTTTGGTATAGGAATGCGATCTAGTCAGCTAGGTATGCTAAGATTATTGGTGGTCCCATTATCTTTATTATCTGTTAAAACTGCATCACGACTGCTCAAAACAAGTCCTTGTGTCCGATTTGTTCCTTTAAAATCAAATAAACTAGGATTGAAAATAATATTATTTTTACTGCAGTATTTTGCAACATCATTCAGGGATCTTAACCTTTCCTTCTTGCCTTCTTCATAATAATAGACATCTGTACGCGATCTATCTTTCCTCTGAATAGCCTTTCTTTCCCAGTTTACTAATCTAGGTTCTGATATAGGGCTAGGAATATCGTCTATGGAGACTTCAGGATCACTGTCGTCACTTTCAGAATCACGAGGTACAGTGTGGTATCCGATATCTGTCACTTCCCACTTCATACTCATTAGAGACAGTCGAAATCCTGTTACTAGGGCCCAGCCCTGCTCCACTTAAAGTGTCTTTGTACACAACTTTCTCATTAAAAGAAACATTAATAGTTTCAATTATTTTGTTTGTTTCTGGCATCCAAATCTGGTATCCTTTTGTACGAAATGCGTAACCAACGAGGAAACCTTTTCGGGCTCTGATATCTAGCTTTTTTCTATGTTGTCGGGGTACACCTATATATGCTACAGTACCAAAAGGCTTTAAGTGTTTGACAGAGGTCTGGACCCTGAGAATAGTTCGCAAGGCGTCTTGTTCAGCTTATTGTGGCACACTCTATTCCAAGTATATGTAAAATATAGCATGGCTTCAGACCAAAAACACTTAGGAAGACCAGATTCCTGCAGAACTGATCTAGCACCACTTGCGACAGTTTGGTTATATCTTTCACTAATACCGTTTTGTTCCTTGGTGAATATATTCGTTAATTCATGAGCGATCCCTTTTTCAGCAAAATAAATTTGTATCTTTCTATTCACAAATTCTGTCCCATTATCTGTTCTAAATGCCTTAACCTTTTTATTTAAAATATTTTCAACTCTGGTAATATATGTATTAATTATACCAAAAACTTCAGATTTCTCAGACATAGGAAATAATGAAACTTTACGTGAATAATCATCAATTATGGTAATAAAATACCTTTCTCCCATTCTTCCTTTGACAGATTGAGGACCCCAAACATCAGCATATAATAGCTCTAACGGAGCCTTGGATCTCACTTCTCTCAGAGACTTAAATGAAACTCTTCGATATTTACTAATTTTACATGGTTCACAAAAGACTGTCTTATCGCTTAAGAGTGGTAAGCCAATCACTCCTCCTTTCCTACTGGTATGTGAAATAGTGGACGTGCTGATATGTCCAAAACGTCTATGCCATAGTTCAAGACCTTTGCTATCTTTTAAGTTAGTTGTAAATGAAACCTTTTTGTCAGCTTTAACTATACGGGGTGAAACTTGGTAAATACCTTCTTTTAATATGGCCTTAAAAACCGTTTTCCCCCCTTTTCTGAGACTTTCACTGTACCGTTACCGCCATGGTACACAAAACCCTGAATATCTAGTTTTGGACCTGAAATAAGATTTCTCCGTAAATTTGGAGAGTACATTACATCATTTAATGTATACTTTTGTAAACCAAATAACAATTTAACAGTTCCTTTTCCCTCAATAGGAAAGTCAACACCGTCAATGGCAACTGATATCTTTTCATTGATTAATGGTACAAAACTAATAAAGAGGTCTCGTTCTTTACAAAAGTGATGTGAAGCTGCTGTATCGAAAACCCAATTCACTCTTTCTTTAGTTTAATTAAATGAACTTGTAATAGAAAAGTTTGACTTACATGGCGAATGCCCGTCTTTGTTTGTCGAGGTGATGTTTCTAGATACAGTACCACGTTTATGTTTGTCCTTACACCAGGAGAAACGAGGTTGATTTTGATAAGTGGAATTTGAACTACGTGACTTGTTCCTTTCTGCCGCAAAGTCAGATCTGGGTTCTCTGTACGGACCTTTGGACTCTGAATTGAAACGTCCGGTTTGGCTCCTACATTCTGGACTAGAACATCTGGAATGGCCCCTGTATTTTCCTCTAAAACATCTGGATACTTTCAGTGATTGTACTTTAAGAGGACATGAATTTCTATAATGCCCAGGCTCTTGACAACCATAACAGAGAATTTGTTTCTTCACAGACGTTACTGCACTAGCCTGCATTAGAGAAGATTTTTCTCGTAACTGAAGACGAACCTCTTCTGCATTCAGGGCGTCTGTAATAGCTTTGTAGTTAAAGTTTTCATCCGGACAACCAAGAATAACTTGCACTATTCTGTCGAAATGCATAGGAAGATATCTCAGAAGTTGAAAACTAGTATATTTTTCATTAAAAGTAGAATCTATAGTTTTCAATCTGTTGTAGACTTTTAATAATCTTGTTGAAAACATGAGAATACTTTCCTCAAGTAACATTTTAGTATCACATAATTCTGAAAAAAAATATAGTCATGTGATTTGCTTTGGTATCTGGATGGAAGTATTTCAACAATGTTTCCCAAGCAACTACTGGATCTTCTATTCCATCTATTATACGTCGATGATCTTCATCAATATTCAAATATATCAGAGATAAAGCAATGTTTTTGTTTTTGTTGAATTCTTTAGGACTTTTGAGATACGCAGTATCATTCAAATCTTCGAATGAACCAGTTTCAGTTTTTAATATCGGTGGAATGGGAGCTTTTTCAGCTCCTTTTACAACTTCTCACACATTTCTTTCCATCAAAATGAACTTTATGTCTGAAGTCCATGTCTCATAGTTTTGGTTGCTTAACTTATTAATTGCGTAAGTAGTCATGGCAAGAAAAATTAACAAAATCACAATTTTTTTTGAGAAAAAGATTAATTTATAAAATTTGATTATTATTAATATTATTATTATAATTATTATTTTTTTATTGAAAAATTTATTTCAATATAGCCCCCCCATCTTAAATAATCTACTACATTTTAAGATGGGTAAAAATTCGCTTGAAGTATTTTAACTGACTAATTATCCCGAGATAAATTTCAAGATATTTGATACGTAACCCAGGCCCATAACCTATTTGTCAGTCTATACTACTTTTTAAATATCTGTGGGCAGATGTCTTTTTATCAATACCCCCCATTAGGCTAATTGCCAAAATAATTACCACGATAAGTAGAGCTGCAAATATTAAACTTTAATGGAGTTAAAGAAACGCTAGCTATAAAGTATTTCATTCTATTAATAGAACCTTTAATAAATAAGAAACTAATAACATGCCAATAATTAGACTTGCTTAAAACTAGTAAGTTTAATTTATTAATACTAAACATAAAATAATTACATAACATAAATTAAGTTTAAAATTTGAAAATAGATAAAGATATTACAATTAAATAATTCATTATCATTACTAACAAAAATAAGTAAAATTATAATACCGATGAACATAAAAGTTTCCAACCAAAACCATCAGACAACAGAGTTTGATTTTTTTGAATCCAGTGCTTTTAAAACACCTAGGATATGCCTCCTTTGACAAACTGGCATGTGTATACAGTAAATTAATAATTCAATCATGAATATCGAAATGCCAGATCGGCAAAGTAAAATCTCAAGTGTGTTTGTAATAAATGGTATAGGAGTATGCCGGTAAAGCATAGCAGAAAATAAAGTTGAAAATAATGCACAAGTATAAGTATTTTAAATGTATGATAAATATGATAAGAAAATTAAAAAGGTGATAAGAAAATTAAATAGAATCGTACTAGACTAAACTATTCGTTTTCAAAACTGATTCAATGCATTCTTCAATATTTGGCAGTAGATAATATTGCGTTCTGGTAACCTCGTTTAACCTGGGATAATCAATGCATGGACAAGGTTCTTTTCCGGGTGCTTCAACTAATATTAAAGGTGATGTGTAATCAGATTCACCTGGTTCCACCACATTCAATTTCAATATTTTGTCTACTTTCGATTTCAGAATTTGTCTGTCATGGGGACATTTGATTTGGTTTAGCTATATAATAGGTTTGTCAGATTCCATCTCGATGTCCAGTTCAGCCAGTTCTGTACAACCTGGTTTATTTGTAAAAAATCAATAAATTGAATCAAAAGTCTACTCAATTGCTTCTTCTGCTCATCCTCTAATTTTTCATTAAAACAGCTTTCAGGAAACGTCTCTAAAAGGGTAGATGTTGAATTAATTTCAAAACTTGGGATATCTTCATTCTCAGAATCAATATCTTCATTATCAGATTTAGAGGAAAAAATTAAATTAACATCTTCTGGATGCTGAAAATAGGGCTTTAACATATTTACATCCTAGGGCCTGAGCAGCTACCAGTTTCGTCGGGAGGTGGTGGATTGCCGAACGTCCTGTAGGAATGACAGGATAGCCGTGAATATAGAATCAGAGGCCGCGAACCAGCTCCCGTAAACCCTGGTGTTATGGGACCCGTGCTTAGGGCTATTTGGCACCACGGTAATGGTGTCGTAAAGGAGCCTCTAGTTGCCTGTCGAACTTCTAGAGCTTTTTTGCCTTGCCCAGTAACTCAGGGAATGCTGGGTGGACTGTTATATTACCTGAGCTTATTAATTGTTATCTTGTGGCTGAAAAGACACAAGAAATAACAAACATTTCTGCATTTGCAGGTGAAGCCTCTGAAGTAGACCTTGCTGAAAAAGGCTAGGGAACTCAGAGGCAATCTAGTGAAGGGGCAGCAATGAATCCTTCACAGGAGGTAGAAGTGACCTCCAAACCATATTCTTCTGGTGAAAGTCAGGAAGCTAACGCTAGCATAACTGACTCTCTGACCAGAATCATCTGTGGATCATCAGCAAGGATTGCCTCTGAAATTCTAAGATGCTCTAGGCAGAAGATATGTTTAATCGTAGGCTTCATAACTGGGCACTATTATTTCAGAAAACACCTCCATAAAATGAGACTGTCTCAGCAAGTCCCTATCTGCAAGAAATGTCAAGCAAGAAGAAACAGCCAAGCATATCATTTACGAATGTGAGGCCCTTGCCCTCCCTAGATTAACTTCTTTAGGCATCATCCATACTAGAGAGACTCCATTAAAGGGTTATCGGACTTTATTAATAAAGTGGGTGACCCGAGCAACTGGAACTAGGAAACATTGGGTTTGGAGTTAACAGTACAAAATGCTGATAAAAGCAGAGGTGCCCAATGACATACAAACCCAACTCTAAGAAGAAGGTGAAGAAGAAGAACATATTTACATAGTATACATGTAATTTTTCCTTATCTGAAAATTGTATTAGATAATTTATTTCCGATAGTCGTTTTACTACTTTTCCTGGGCTTATCCGATGAACAGAAAATTTGTTTATCTAGAAGGTGCAACAACTAGCACAAGATCATTTTCTTTAAATTATCTTTTCGTAGCCTTACGATCATACCAAAGTTTCTGTTTTTTTTTATCTGTCATATTTTGCACTACTAATTCTTGGCATCTTTTCATTCTGTTTAAAAGATTAAAAACATAAGCAAACACATTATCTTCTTCAATGGTTTTACCAGTTAGATTTTCATATAATAGCGTTACAGGAGTTCTTAAGTTCCAACCATGGACTAATTCTGCAGGAGAAAATCCAGTGCTATTAGGAATGCAAATTCTAAGTGTAAAAAGTGCCTGAAGTAAAACATTTTCCCAATCTGTACCATTTTCTAAACAATAAACTTTTAATATTCTCTTTAAAGTTCTAAAAGGGATGCTGAACAGAACTATGCACTACTTTAATTTCAAAATTTTCTGAAAATTCTGATGTTAAAACACTTGTGAAAGATGTTCTTTGATTATTTTACTACTCCTTAGGCAAACCCATGCAGCTAAAAACCTTAAAAAAGCATCAACCACAGTAGTAGAACATATACCTGGTACTGGGATGGCATCTGGATATTTTGATGACATGCAAATTGCTGTTATAATATACCGGTTGCCACAGAAAGTTATAGATAAAGGACCACCTGCATCAACGTTTATTTTCGTAAATATTTCCGGAATTCTGGAACTTGTTTCAAAAGAGCCTTTTTCTTATCTTGAGGCTTTTCTACTCATTGACATTTGTCACATGATTTAACAAAATTTTCTATTTCTTTAAAACAGTTAGGCCAGTAGAACGTTTTGCACAGCAAATCTTTTGTTTTAGTATACCTAAATGAGCTGCAGTTACCTCATGGCAGATCCCTTTTAGCTGGTTGCGAAGCTTCTTGTGCACAACTAATAATCTTCTTACAGTTCCATCATTGTCCATTTTATTATGAAACAACATTGGATTTATTGTAATATAATTACTATCTTTTGAAAATTGTCATTTAGCTTACTCAAAAAGAGGTTTCAAATCTTTGCACACTTTTTGTTATCGAGCAAATTCTTCTGGGGATGTTTTTATCAAATTCATCTTTTCAACTTCACTTTCTAATGTTAGCAAAATTGCATTTTGCTCTAAATCTTCATTTTTTTAATTTTGAGGTAAGACCTAGAGGATTCTATTACAGAATCAATAATATCTTTATTTGTGCTATTTTCCTTACGTCTTTTTTCAGCTCGAGTTTCTATGGCATTTATCATATGTATTTTCACCTCTTCATGCCTTTTTTCCCCCCAAATAAAGCGGCTGTTTTTTTACCTAGTAAATAGCTTCCTTGATCCAAAGAATCTCAAGGAACTACTGCCTTTCTCAAAATGTGACCTAATTCACAGTTTATTTCAACTTCAGCAATAGATAAGATCAGCACAGTAAAGTTTCATCAAGAAGTGTTCTTAGCCAAGCCTTTTCTTTAGTGAACATATCTGATTTTACATATTTTTCACAAATAAAATCAAGAGTTGCTCCAGTGTCTCTTAATATTGGCATTTGAGTTCCATTAACAGTGCTGATACTGGTGTAAGGAACCATCAATTCATTAAATGTTCTTTTAGCAATTTCATTGGATACTACTGATTCAAAGTTCTTTTTTATTTTGTCGCACTGAAGCCGCAAATGGCTATCAGAACCACACTTATATCATCAGAATTATTTTTGTTTTTCAAATTCCCTTTCATGGGAATAATTTGAATTTTTATTCTCGACTCTTTGGAACATGAGATTTATTATTTCTAACTACTTCATTAAACTTAAAGGCACGGTTTTCATTTACGAACTTCTTTACGAAAACCAAAATTATTTCGAGGGAGTTTTGTAAAATCTTTCGTCTTAAAACTATCTCTTAAGCTTTCATATTCATCTATTTTCTCTGCCAGATCATACAAATTTATTTTAAACCAATCGGCCAAAAACTGTTCTTTAATTTCAATTGGCTCCTGATGTTTCAATTGATTCTGTCACCATTAGTTCCTTAAGTTGTTCAAACGTCGTTATTTCTAATTTCGTAAGCCATTCCCTAAAGTAACTATTCAATTCTTGTATATAATTTCTCCAAGATTTTTCTGGCCATTCCCTAAAGTAACTATTCAATTCTTGTATATAATTTCTCCAAGATTTTTCTGGCGTTTAAGAAACAATTGTCTTAATTTTTTGCTATTTAACTTGAATCACTTAAGAATAAGTTCCTTTACGTAATCGTAACCATCAGCTCTTTCTGGAGGTTCTCTATCTAACATGTTAGATATTTCTGAAGGTAAAGCACTTAAGAGATAAACTACCCATTCGTTTTTTGGAATATGAACCATTTCTGCTTAAAATTTATTAAGTATAAACTCATCTCATCTTTCTTGTCATCAAATTATGGCATTATTTGCATGAACTGAATGCTTTGAGCTTGTTCAGTCCTATTTGTAACTGATTCTGTGTTTGAAATTGCAGCATTTGAAGAGTTTCCAGACATTTCATTTCCAAAATATGTTCTCTTATTCACGTCTAATTCTTTCTTCTTTTTTTTAGTTCTTGCCTAACATGTTAGCTAGAGAAAATGTTAGGCAAGAGCTTCTTCTTTTTCAAGTTTTTCTCGCCTAATTCTTTCCTCTTTTTCTTCTTGTTCCCTTTTAACTCTTTCCTCGATTATCCTATCTAATATAAATTTTACTTCTTCCTCTTTAAAGTTTTCACTAACTAAAATTAGTTTTTTAATATCTAGCATTTTAAAAGCATCTGGAACCATTTCCCCTAACTCTTCAGCTACTTCTACTAAATCTCCCTTTTTTCTCCATGCTAAAAAGGCCATTTTATTTATTAAACACTTTATCTCAGAAGAAATGCAATGATGAGGGGAAAAAAACAGACTACACCCACCAATATGCAAAATTTTGTAAGTAACTATTGAAATAATTTACCACACACTACTAATATAAAACAAATCAATAACACTTGAAAAACTTAAATGAAAACAGATTATACTGTAAGACAGCAAATTGTGTGTAAATGGAAAATCAAGTTTTTTGAAAATGAGAACAAGTTTAAATTAAATCTTCTGCTCTCGATTTTAAATTTTTATCACCAAACTAATGTTTGATACTCAGATAAATTGAATTATTAACCAAAAACTTAAATTAAACTTTTATCATATAATTTTTAATTGTTTTTAAATATAATTATTAACCTGTAATTATTTCTTTTATAAATTTGAATCTTTTTGAAGTGAATAATTTTCGATTAAATTCATCTTTACACTGATTTAATAGCAAAATTTACTTAAAATACTTTAGCAGTTTTTATTGAAATGAAAAAAAAATCATAACACTAAATCTATTCTGTAATTGCAGTTTAAAAATTCTTTAATATTTGTCTATTTAATGACTATTTCAATCACATTTTTTTACATTTTGTGCTTCTTAACTTTGTTTTTGTATTTTGTTGTAATGGACACAGTTGCAAATTATATTTTTATTTGTCTAAAATTAGCATGCTTAGTTTGATGAAAAAATTTCCTTTTAGCCAAAAGAAGAGAGCCAGTCTTATATCTTACACCATGAAGATAATGTATCCATAGGATCTTGTAAACTCTTGTTTCATATACATGTTGGCTATGAAACATGTGATGGATGCGAGCCTGGGCAAATAATTGAAGAAATATGTAATCAACAAGGTAAGAATTTATTAAGCTTCATATTGCAAGAACAATTAAGTTCATTATTGCAAATTAAAAGTATAATTTAATTTGAAATGAACCATTTTTTAATTGTATTAATTTATTGTATTATCTGATTGTGTGTGCATATATATTCTTGTACTAGAGGAATGTATTCCAGTGTTTAAAACTAATGAAGAGAAAAGAAAAGAGTGGAAGAAAGAAGCTCGAAGAATTAAAAAGAAATATGGATTAGAAGTAAATAATATTAGTTAATGTGTATATATGTATCAATCATCATGTTATTCAAAATTAATATTTAATTATTTCAAAATAAACTGAAACTTCAATTGTTTTTTCTGTTTAATATTCTATAAGTGTTTTCTGAATTTTATATTTTAATCAATTTACATGATATAATAATTAAAAATTGTTTTACTTTTTGGTAAGTTAATTACCAAAATGTAATAAATGTATAAAATATTGCATAATAAAATTAAGTATTATAACTTTAGTGATAATCTTAAATTATTTTCTAAGATATCTTTTAGAATTATACTTCAAATATTATAATGGCACATGTTGAAGTTTTATTAAAATTTTATTGTATTTATTATATAGCAAAAAGTGAAACTTAATTAAAACATTGAAAAATGAAACAGTGTTTTAGTTATGTAGAATTAAGTTGAAATTCAGAAATGTTAGTAAAATGCATTAAAATTTGTAATTATAAATTCTTAAAATGTGCTTTTAAATAATATCCTAACCTTATATAACAAAGATTGACAAAAAAAAAAAAAAAAAAAAAAAAAAAACTTTTTCTAGCATTTTGAATGATAAACTGTCATTCAAAAACGAATTTAAGATATTATCAAATCTAAAAACTTAATTTGCAAACTTCTCACTAATGAATTACATTTTACTATATTAAAATGTTATTTTCATCATTAGTTTCATAAAATGACAATTCTTTATGAAATTTCCTCCCTTATGAATTTCTATTTTAAGATTTTCTTATGAACTATTTGGGACTTAGTGTATTCTGCTGTCAGCTTCAAAAAATAGTTTGTTACTATGGCAATATTCTGTAATCTCTGATGTAATAATTCTTATTTCCAGTAAATCATTCTATACAAAATGGGAGTTCAAAAATATAACATTATGTACTCATTGATGTACTAAAAATTTTTAATTTTCTAGAATAAAATTTCCAGGAAATTAAAATCTTTGAGTATATTACTGATGTTTTTATAGTGAATATTCTCTATAGTATCAAAAATTTCATTACAAATTTACTTTAAAGAATTCTAAGGCAATTGTATAGCTTTGTCCAGAGTGATTTAAAATATTTGGTGCACCTACAGCTGGTGTGTCACATCATGCATTTAAAAAAATTTAAACAGGATGTGAGACAAGAGTTATTTTATTTAGGTGCACTATATAATTTTGTTGAACACATCTTTATCCTCTATTGTTAGAATCTTGCTTAATTCCTCTTTCTAATTCATTCAGAAAATGGGGCACCAAATTGTCAAAAGATTGAAAGTATCCTTTTAAATACTTAGTATAAACAGTGAACTGGCCTAATTTTCTTTCATAATATACTCTCTCAATTGTTGTAGAGCATATTTGCAATGCTTGTATGAAATAAGAGAAATTTCATATTTCTTTTTGGTGAATTTTAATTCTTACCTTATCACCTGACTTGTAGGATTAACATAAAATGAAAGACATAGTAATACACCAATATACTATTTTGGGTAAATTAAATGTTCTCTTTGATTTTTCTATATTTAAAAATCAGTTGTTAAGTTCTAAAATGAGCTAGGCACACATTTTGTTTATTTGTATTTTCGTGTAATTTTAGGGTATGGATTACATCGATATTAAAAACTCAGTTTCAGCTTCTGATGCCACATATGAAGATAAAGCAGAAATCAGACGAAAAACTGTCGGTAGTGAAAATCCTTATGAAAAGACTGAAGTTGCATCAATGGAAAGGTACTGACTTAGTTTTTTGTGCATCTTCTGGTAAAAATATAAATTGCTCCATGAATTATATAATTTTTTAGGATTTTTCTGTGAACTCTCAAAACAAAATTATTTTTTTATAGTTCTTAAATAACTTATTCTGTTAACAGTTTTAGAAAATGATCTTTTAGTAATCATTTTCTTATTTAATTTTATATCAGAAAATAAGTAAATCAGTTGCATTGTATTTTAAAAACATTATCAAATAATATATTCCATTATTTTTGTATTTACAAAATCATATTTAAACTATTCTTAATTAATTTTGAAATGTTTCATATGCACCTGTGTTAGCCAAACATTTATTTTTGAATATTTTTCTCATTTTTAATAAAGATGAAAAAATATATATGTAGTCCTACACTTATTAACTAACTATAGTCTAACTGCTAGAAAATAATTATATCACAGTGAAGCATTTTTTGGCTAAATAGACTTAAAAAAAATCAAATTGAAAAATGTGGGATTAAACTGTTTCTATCTAGTTATACCAGCACACTACAATTTTTGTATTTCATCATCATGTCATTCATTCTGCAGATAAAGTAAGTTGATTTTGATATTGTGTTTTTGCCATAAGTGATTATAATGTATTCAAAAAAGAAGTAAATGAAAGAGATATAGCCCTATCTATCATCTGATTGAGTAAGCGATTTCCAAAAATGTTGGTGTTTTCTAACACTTCGAATTTTTGAAGAAAAATTGCTACCTGAAAACAGTTTTTCTACAGAACTCTAATTCCATTAACTTTGGGAAATGAAATGAATGTAGTATGCAATGCAAATGACATAGTCCAGTGAATGGAAATATTAAGTAAAATTTCTATTGTGAGTATATGTGACTTACAGCACTAAATGCATTTTTAACTGAATCAGGAATGCAGCTTTTAACAGTTTTTTTTTTTTTTAAAGCAATGCAATTGAAGTGCACTTTCCAGATTTCCTAAAGGACTAAATTCTATTTTTTTTAAATTTTTTATTTTAGATTTCAAATATATAAAAAATATTTTCATTTTTAAAAAAATAATTGTAAAAAAAAAGTAAAGCAAAATAGAAAAAGTAAGCTTTTGGGTTAAAACTAAAAATTTGCATTTGGCTAAATTAATGATATTTTTATACATAAATAGCATGTATCACTTGCATTTTTATTTCATCATCATGTCATGATATTTTTAAAGTTTAACTACTATTTTGAAAACATTGAATTGGCCAATATTTAGCTGTTTCATACAAATGAATTTCATTTGTATTTTAGTTATTTAAAGGTGCCATGTTTAACTGAATAATATATAAGTTAAAATAATAATATTTTTTTTAATAGTAAACATTGTTTTTTATTAAAAGAGTAAGGAAATTGTAATACCTTTTAGTGATTTGATAAATTTATATTATGTAAAAGAAATCTGTTATGCATTATTTGCCCAATATTTTATGATACAATGTTAAAAATTCTATAAATTCATTGTATCTGATTACATTAAAGTAAATTAGTTTTGGTCGTTCAGATATTGTTTGCACATTCCATTTTAAGGTAATTTTTAATATAGTTCATGTGAGCACATTAATGTATACCATCAAAGACTTCTAATATTTATTCACTTCGAGAGTGAAGTTGTTTATGATGCTTAATTTTAATCATTACTATTCATAATATGTGGAGTCATTTATTGTGTTGAGCAACTTAAAGAAACAAGGCAAAATAAATATGATGAGATGTGATGCATAAAAATATATGTAATCTCTATGTCTACATAATTAATTTTAAAACATCTGATAATCATAAATATGTAATATCCATTTGATTCTGTTAATATTTAAAACATTCATCTTTGGATTTCCTCCTGGCCAATATATATATATATATTTTAAATTTTAACAGAATAATATGTGTGAAGTTATTAAATTCATTATTTAAGATATTTTTGGTAGACAAAGTGCTAAAAAAGTTCGTTTTCTTTAGAGTTAGTTGAAATCCATTGAATTCTGTATCTGAAGAAACTTAGAAATAAATGTGTTATTAAAACATTTTTTTCCCCTTTTACTTTTTGTCAGGAAAAAAGTACAGCCTCTAACAATTAATTTCAGTGAATAGCCCTTTAATATTAATGTCGATGAAATGTTATCAAAAGTTACCCTACTATTCTTCAAATTAATCAACTCTTAAAACTATGCATCGCTGAGATCTGGAAACTTTACAAGCAGTCTTTTTTGGGATGGAGTTCAAAAGTCTTGTCACATTTTGTTGGATGTCAAGAATGACATCAAATATCTTTTCTTTCAAAGTGAATTTGGTTTGTTGAAATATGATAAATTCTGGAGGATTAAGATCTGGCGATTGTGTTGAATTTGTGCTACCTTCTTTTTTGCCAGGAACTGTGTGAGGTTACAGGAACAGGAAGCTTTGTCATGAACAAAAAACCATGAACCTTGTTGTGCAAGCTGGGGTCATACCCAACATAGACTCTTCATGAAACATGTCAAAATTTCAGTATACCTGGAAACATTCATCATCCTTCTCTTAGGTCGAAATTCTGTGTGGATAATGCCTTGACTAATAAAAAATGTTGATGAGCATTGTTTTGATGGTTGATTTCTCTGCTGTGACCTTTTCCCAACAAGGTGATGCAGGAGAACTTGATTCCATGCTTTCATTTCAGGGTCATACTTGAGACACCAAGAGTCATCCTCAGTGGCAATACAGTTCAAGATTTTGGATATTGCATCTGCCATTTTGACAAAATCTTGTGAAGACTGTAAATGTGCCGCTTCTGATCATCAGTCAAGTGATGTGGCACAAGATGGCTGCACGTTTTTCTTATTTCTAAGTTCTGAGTAATGATATGTCGCATGGATTCATTCAGCTATCATATGAAGTTCTTCAGCTATCATGTGGAGGGAATCGATGATTTTTCCTGTTTAATTTTCTCACTTTCTCAATGTTTTCGTCACTGATGGAGGTTGCTGATCTTCTGCTACATGGTTAATCAGAAACACTTTACCGGTTTTCTCAAAAATTGACAAACCACTCATACACACACATTTCATAGACAGTCCTTGACCTTCATAAACATGTACTACCATCATATGAATTTCTTTCGGTGTCTTACAAAGCTTGAAACAAAACTTTAAATTGATTTTTTGTTCATTCATTTTCCTATTCTCAGTTAAAAAACAAAAGCACTAAATAATTGCTTTGTAAAACAAGTGTTTCACGGAACACAAATGATGCTCAACTAAACTATGATGGCACCAGATAATCAACACCCACCATTACACATGTGCAGCATTTTGCTTTGCCAGTGCTGTCGGATTGTCTATTCTGACCTCATTAGTCAAATTTTATAGTGAGAGCTTGTATTTTAAAATTCACAGGACTTCTGCTTGCATTAATCTAAGCAGAATATATTAAATGAAAGGTGGACATTAAAAGGATTGGAATGTACCAGTGGACTAGCAAGATATTGGAACAGCACACTTACCAAAAGAAACATTTATGAAATACAGATGTCATCTAGACTGGAGAATGGCAATAACAAGATGGAATCCTACTTTGGAAGAGAAAACTAAAAATATAAATTGTATGTTCTTTTTATCTTTTGAAAAAAATTGATGCTCTCCTTCTTCAAAATAACATAGCATGTTGAAGTTGAACATGTTGTTGCATGTTGTGCTTTAGAACCTCAGAATAAATTTTGTAATCTTAAGCACAAGTACCCTAATTTTATAAAAATGTTGTATTTTATTTACTGTCGTTTTTGGGTTGAATATACCTATGTAAGCCTGCATTTTCAATGATGAATGTAATTAAGACTATATATCATTTCCAGCTTATTGACAACCACTTCCAATGTTGTCTCCAACAACAAAATTCAGTGTAAAATGAGTAGCTAATAATATTAATTATATATCAAAATATTGAAGACTGGTGGACAGTATGCAGACTGTCTTTCACTAATACAGTAAAAAAAACTAACTTTAGATGAAAATGATTTATTTTAAATCTATATTGAATTATTTATGCTATGTAATGATATAAACAATTCAATAAATACATCATTTGATATTATATTTATTTGTGGTTATTATCATATTTGTATTTTGCTGTGAATGTAATTTTAAAAGATAAAAATTAATTTACTTTTATAAGAGTTATGTAGATAAACACATAATTGTGTGTGTGCTTTATTGTAGTTAATGGGTAAGCTTTTTCTTTATCTGTTTCACAGGGTAATGGATAAGAGAAATGTAGGCTATCAAATGCTTAGAAAATTAGGTTGGAAAGAAGGTGAACCATTAGGTTCTCTAGGACAAGGAATATCAGAACCGGTGAGTACTGAATTAAAATTATTTACTCTACTAATTTATTGAAGCTATAATTTTTTTTAGCCTTTGCTTTTCTAATTAATTAACTTTTTTAAGAGAAGAAAGTAGACAAATTGATTTTCTTGGTAGAGTAAGTTTCAATAGAATGACCTTAATAGCATTCTCCTTGTATATGTTGAATTTTTTATTATATTTCTGTATTAAAAGTTATCAAAAATAAATTTTTGTTATCTTACTGAAATGTTTTCATGATTTCACTTGTAATGAAACTGATATTTCACTACCTTTTAATTTTATTTAATGTTTTTTTAATTATCATAAACTTATCAAAAGTTAATTGTGTAATTGTGAGAAGAAATTGAATTGTGTAATATGCTTCATTTGTAAAAATTATACTTAGATGTGAAAGTCATTGAAAGTAACTTTAGATTTGGTGAATTTTTTTGTGTTTTATAGTTTGTATCATTTTAACTTGAACTTTTATTTTGTAAATAGTTTAGATAAAATATCATATTTATACTTTTAACAAAATACATTGTTTTATATGTATATACTGTTTTTTAAGTACAGTATCACCTTCAGTACAAAATTTTGGATTACTAAGTCATGTGCACTGGAATTTTTTCCTCTCTTTTTGTTGAATTAATCAAGCTGATAGCTGAATATTTAGTCTTTGGATTTCAGTTTACCGGTTTATAGGTTTGATTCCTACCACAAGTATTGATATTTATTTGAAAATCACTTTAACTGTAGGTTCCAAATGAATTTACCACTATTGCAGAAAATGACCATAGAACCATTTACTAGGTTTTTTTTATGTTTGAAAATTTTCAAATTGTAAAAATAAAATCAAATTCAGGTTTACTTGTTAATGTTAAAAACATGTCTTATTTTGTAATGAGATAAAAAATTTAATTTGCAAAAAGTAAAATAAATATTCTAAAATTTTTACTTTTTAAAATTATTATTAATTTAAGTTTGGAAATAATACATTTTTTTTTTAAATTTTGCAATGTTATTTTAGAAGGCATTTTAAGTGAAGAAAATAGAAACTTCCAACATCCTCTTTTATTTATTATAATATTTACTTAGTCCACAAGAATATTTAATTCTTTATTTTTCTATAAAATGTATAAATTTTATTTAATACATGTTATTTTTTTTTAAAACTTTGCCCTGAGATTTCCAGTAATAAATAAGCAAATAATTTTTAAGTGGATGTGTGAATCAATTTTAGAGTAAAATTATTCTCTATTGTTAAAATATCCGGAATTCTAAACAACTCACATATGTGCAGCAATGAAATATATTAGTTTCTGCAGAAATTCTAACATTATCCCATTTAATATGCTAAAAAGGTAGTAGTTTCGATTCTGGAAAACACTTATGATAACATGATAACTGAGCACTTAATATGCTAATATAATAAGTAGTTACTGTTCTCTGCTTATTTTATGATATAACCTTGTTAATACTTGTATAATAAGCTTTGCAAACTGTATACATTTAGTCCTTTTATTTGTGCATGCAAGGTGTCATTTGTTATTAAATTGTTGCAGCTTTGCAATTAAACAAAACAATCTTATTTTTTGATTTTTAGCCTAAAGATTAAAATGATGTCGATATCTAGTTTTCAGATCACATTGCAACCTTTGCAAGTAATTTTTATTGAACCTTCTTCACTTTTTATCTTGATACTTGTGTATGATTTTGAGTCGCTGTTTCACTCAGCAGTGTATTTATCAATTTTGGTAATCATTTTGTTGGGTCAATACATAATTTCAAATTCCTTAGGTCATAAATAATATTTGTTTCTTAGTTTAAAAATTAGAGGAAAAAAATTTTATGGAATAAAATTTGTGTTTTAAACATGATATTTAAATATTTTTCATCCATATTTTGTCATATATGCAGTGTATTTGTATCCTCTGATTTGAATTGTCAGCTGAATGATTGGTGCTGAATTCAACAGTTTGTTTCCAATTCCACATTTTGCAGATATTCGTAGATTTGGAAATTTCTTTAAATTATAAATCTTGGTGCAATTAATCATTTTGTACAAAAAATAACTGCATAGGAACAGTTAAGCCAAATATATAAATTTTTGTCAGGGAAATATATCTTAATTGCCATTTTAAAAGTTTTATTTTTATTGTGATTGAAAAATGTTTGTTGTTTGTGAGTATTTTATTTTAGAATCTACTGTGTATATTTGATTTGTAAAATTATTAATTTAAAGTTTAATTTTGATTGTATATTTTATTGTAAATAATACTTGAATGAATATTACAAAAATAAAACAAAGTTGTGTTATATTATTGTAAAATACATCTTCTTAACAAATTGAAATTATCTTATGTAATTTATTTTTATTTTGAGTTAAAAATCCTTTAATTAAATATAATTGCTCAATCAATTGATAAGTAAAAGATTTCAATTATATCTTAACTTATAAATGTTATATTACTTGTCCGATTACAATTCGTTCTTGCATTTGCAAATGCTCGCGTGTTCGAAGAGACACATCACTGAATTTTTTATTTTGCTTATTACAATTTAAGATGTTATAATTCGGTGATGCACAAAATCTGCAAAGCATAGACTGGATTATTTTCTTGTGGACTGAAAATTCCCCCATTGAGTTTTTGTTTGTTATTGAAGAGAGTTTGATTTAATTTTTTATGTTTGAATCGTGGTTTTCCAAAGGAATTAAACTGTATATTGAAGGAAATAAGATATCTTCTTTGATTTTTTGTATCTTGTTGCAAAATATATTAAGTCTTAATGAAATTTCAAGCTTTTTTTATAAATGTAAAATGTCACCTTGTTCTTTCATGTATGAAAAAATGGTGACTTTAAAATATGACTAATTTCAATTGATTTCTTTGTAAAGAAATATGTGATGCTTAAAATTTGTCGAAAATAAAATTCTTCACTTACAGTATTCAAATTGAGTGAATAAATGAAAAAATACTTAGTCATGGGAAAAATACACATATATACTTTATTATTTTTAGACTTGCTTAAAAATAGCTCTGTTGCACAAATAGTTTCATAAATACACTAAATAAATATTATTGATAAGCATGGGCTTCCTTACTAACAAAGCCTATTCCGTGTAACCTCCACAGAGCTGTGGGAGTGGCAAATTTTCGCCTTAAAACTGGGCACGATTATCTGCAAAAACACCTTCACCGTTTGGGTTTGAAGGACTCTCCGATTTTCCCTTTTTGTGGACTAGACATGACTGGTGACCACCTTTACACTTGCCCTGTACTTACTGACGTCGCAGTTAGAAATTTTGCGGAAGATGACTTTTCATTCACCTCAAGATTGTATTGGGCATACTGATAGAGACTGATGGTTGAAAAACCAAGGTCGGGCGTAGGATAAAGAAAATGTATATATTAATGACTAGTTATATCTGTTTGGACTAGTAAATGCTGAAGCTATTTTTTTAGTTGGAAGCTATCTCCAATCACGCCGCAGTCTAAATTTGCTTATTGATTATTTTCCTCTCCATGAAATTTAAACCTAAAAATATGCTGATTGTTTCAAAATATCCATATTCACAGTATTTACATTATATGCAGTTGTTTTCAGTCAGATTTAATTTGGTATCAGATTTACTGCCTTATTCACATCAAGATTATGCTATTTTTGGGAGAGCATGTAATGTTAGGAATTGCCCAAATGACAAAAGGTGATAGGTCAATTTTTGAAGTTGATGTGAATTAATGCTATCTTGAAAATTAATGCTAGTTGATTAAAAAAATATTTAAATTGGAGAAAAATGTGCAATATGCACAGCATTCAATTTTGAATTTTTTTTGTCATGGAAATAACGTAGTCTCTTAAGTTTTGGAAGAGCCATAAATAAAAATGCATGATATTATACGATATAAATTTTCCTCTTATGACATAATATGAACACAATAAGAATTCAATGAATTCGAGTTCATTATCTTTTCATAAAAATCACTGTATGAATGTGGAACTACTGATTGTTTTTATATATGATTACGCCAGTGGCATCATATAAATATTCAATAAACAAAGGTTTTACGATATCCGTTTATGTTAAAAAACATTGATTTTTGGCTACATGTGTGTCAATTAATTTTTTTAGTAGAGTTTTTCAGTTTCCAAAACAGTGTTACGTTTTACTGTGTGACAAATAAATTAAATTGCAGTAATTTTGAAATATGTCTTATGTAATTTATTGTGTCCTTTGGAAAACAAAACAATAAGTTCCATTTTCAAATCGGGAATGGTAAAAGTGGATAGTTTTTATTATTCTTTTAAATATATATTTAATTCTAGAATTTAATAATTTATATCCATAAGCAAGTGACCGTTATGGGGCTTATACCTTTAGGAAGAACTGGCAATGCCTTTGCTATCACAAACGAAACTATCACTTCAAAGACGGTTTCCTAATTTTATTTTTTACAAATTATCCAAATCGTTAACACAGTATCTAAAATAATAATGAAGTTATTTCTTTGAAACTTGGCATGCATGATTTAAGTGCTATTATCTTAGAAATGAAGCAGAAATTCTGAATATGTATAAGAACTTTTTCGTTTATATCTATTTTTAAAGGGAATGTTCAGTAAAATTTTGTAAAATATCCATAATGTTGTACATTTTTAACCATATTTTCTTTATCGTTTAATATTTATCATAGATGTTGGTTTGTTTTAAAGAAGATGGTCGTATAGCCTGATGTCCAAATTAAATTAAGATAAGTGCCTTATAATTTTCAGTAGTCGTTCTATTAAAATTTCACTAAAATTGGCTAGAAAATAACTTTGTTTCACCAAAAATACATTATATATAATTCTGTGTTTCTAAAAAATAAGATGAAAAAAAAAACGTTTATAAAAAAGTTGGCTGGAATGTATGTAGGCGGATACCTTAAGAAAAATCAGGACTGCATTAGAAGTTTGATCATAGTTTATGAAAAAAAATATGTTGCTAAAGTTACGAAGTATGTAGTTCATATAAGATAAAATGGAAATATGAATTATTTGTTATTTCATCTAGATTCAGTTATCGTATTTTGCTGCATATAATCCGCGGATATATGTTAAAAAGTTTCACTTGTCAGTAAACTTACAATAAAGTTTTTAAAGAAATGCCATATTTTAGAAACCTAATAACAGATGGCGCTGTAAACTTTCACAACTCTTCTGACGTATTTCAGCTATAACCAGTTTTGTCCAATTACGTTCAAGAACGAATTCGTGTTTTCGGAAGGATATTACACTTGTCTAGCATCATTTCGCATTTTGTTTTGATCTGAGCTGTTTGGTACAGAAAATATTCAAATTCATACTTGTAGTCTTGTGGAATATAAAGCGTTTAAATTTATCCGGCAGAATTTAAAAGAAGGCAAATAAAAAATTTGCTAGTGTAAGAAAAAAACATGCGCAGTACAAAAGATATTTCCATTCGCATATCGAAAATAATCCATTTCTTTCATTTAATTAGTAATGAAATAAATATATATTTTAATATGTATGACTTCTCTTTGACTATCTCGTTTTATATATAAAATAACTTTTATTGAAAACTATCGTTTTGATATAAAACTATAGCTATCGTTATCGTTTTTTTTATTAAAACTAAAAAATGATTATTATCTCGGAATTATCGAATGTTTTTATATCAGTTTTTTAAAAAAAATATTTTTCGATTTAAGAAAATATTTCACTGTTGTTTTTCAGACCTGGATTTTATTTGTCATTCATCAGCTATCTAGCTGACGATTTTCTTTTTTGATATTTAAAAGTTTTTTTTTCATTATATTCTCAATTATTTAATCATTCCATTTTTTTTTTTCGAATATCAGTTTTGCGATAAAGTTTCGGATATTAATGGGCCTTCTTTTGGAAGTTAATGAGTAACAAATTTTCACTGAAATCGCAAGGTAAATGTTTTTGGATTTTCTTGTTAATTGCTCCTTGTTTTTGAATTTTCTTTAACATATTGTGCATGTTAAAATGACCTAGAAATCGTTTTTTTCTGCAACATCGTTCGGCAATTTCGTAAGGCAGGGCAATTTCGTAAGGCGACTCCAAGCCACGACCACTCCTTGCAAAAGCACTTTATGATATCAGTGCAATTGAAGCTACTGATTACACTGTGATGTATTAGCTGTAAGACGAGAATTAGATTTTGCGGGACTAATTTCGTAGAATAACCGTAGGAATTGCTTAAAAGATTCCCAGATTTCATTAGCAAGTGCAGGTACATGTTCGCTATTTGAGGGATTTACGATTCTGGAATAAAAATGTCAATCGAAGTTTCTCAGCCCTAAAAAACGAACAATAAAAAATTGGGGGAAAAATGGTTGATAAAAACTTATGAATGGCGCATGAAATGAGTTCGCGGAAAAGACTTTTCAAAATATTAGTTCGTAACAGGTAGTAAAATTATAATTCCGTTTATGGGACATTAGACATCAGTCACGATAAATAGTGCGTGTTCATAAATTGGAGGCTCGTGGAAATGAAAGTCTACTGTATTTCTGCATATCTCTTGGTCGTAATATTAAAATGAAAATTACGTGGGGCATATTTAGTTATGAAAGTGTCCGTAAACTCAGAGTGAAAAGAAAAATAATTAAATCTTTTTCATGACTCTATTTCGGTGCGAAAATATGAACGCAATGCAAATATATATTGTAATGCATTTTACTGTAATCCCTTATTGCTTTAATTAAAACATAAATTATATGAAAAATTATAAATATTAGATTTAAGCGATGAATTTTGATTTTGTATGCATGTTTGAAATTAAATAAAATTAATTGGTCGAATAAAGTAGAAGAGAAATTAGAAAGGCTTATTCCCCGAATTTAAATATATTTCTTCAAGATAAAATTAGATGAAGTTGTTTTGAAGGAAGCTTCAATTTTCATTATTGTCATGGTATATTGCTGATGATTTGGATCTTTGAAATATTTTATAATTCTGAATTCTCTCTATACACTTGCAATAGTTCAGTTAAATGCAGTCTAGCATTCATGATCTCTTTTAAATCTTGTGGCCTTATTGTAATAAATTGCTCCTAAGCACTAATCTAAATTTACAGTTATAATAATCCCCCCTATAACACGGTACTCTTATAACGCGTTTTCGTATTACGCGATTTCACGTGTCTCGTATGTCACATACTTTCCACCATGTAACGCTTTCATTCCCCACGTTAATTTCTGCACTGCGAAATTTATAATGATTTGTACAGTTCACAATCCATTTCGCGTACGTTCGCACATTCTGTCAATATTGTTTTTATAAAATTAAATTATATTATTGCCCTTTGAAAATTCTGCTTGAAAAAGATATCGGTGGATTGATGTTATTCCAGATAGCTCCTACAGCGAATAAACAGGCAATAAAACTGTTTTTGGAATTATTTGATTTATTTGAAATGAACTATTTTTTAGTTATATTTCTATACGTTTTTTTTTATTTAAAATGTTCTTAATTTTATTTTATTAAAACGCTCACATTTCGTTCATAGCATAGTTTTTACTTAATGTTCGATTTATATCCCTTTTAACGAGATAAGTTAAACGTGAATCATTGGTACATAGCGCGTTATACGAGGCCGTATGAGTCTATTTTACGAGAATGTTCGTACAACTCGTTTTCCTATAACGCGGAACTAGTATACCGTGTTATAGGGAGAGATTACTATAGTTTTTAATAGATTAGAGAGAGTACAGTTCACAATCGTGATATTACGTACATTGTGATTATTATCTAGCTATTTATTTGAAAATGCATCGTTGCTTTATACCTCAATCAAGTAACGAGGTCACTACCTAACTAGCCCCAGACTTCCATGCCATACTAAGTGTAGAACATTGGACTTTATTTCAGCATACTCTCAGTATGACGATGTTCAGATGAGTCTAGTTTCGAAGCCGTTAACTTCTGAATAAGATAATGATTCAGGACATACAAACGAATTAAAGAAAAATTTGGTGAAAACGTATCGTAAAACATTTTCAGGGAATATACATTTTGTAGCGTTATTAATGGGATAAGTTTGTCCTCAATACTCACAATTTTATTACATGTCATTTCAATAATTTGTAGAATTATGTTATTTGTAAAGAAGGTTAACTGCTGTAGTGCTACATATACATAATAAGAAATTTTCTGACATTTTATATGCATACAATCGAAGCTCGTTATTACGACTTAACGTTATTAAGACCCTTCTCTTATAACGACCATCGATAAAATCCTCAATTCTTTTTCTATGAACTCTACATTATTTTGGTTCCAATATAACGACCGTCAAGAGCCGTCTAATCTCTATATAACGTCCGAATCCAACCAAAACTCTCCCCAATATTTTTTAGGAAAAAGAATTTGTATCAAAATATATGTAACTGAAAACAAATTTTATTGTATTGCCAAGATTTGTAGACATAGAATATTCGTTGTTTCAGTTCAACTTTGACGGATGGCGGTAAAATTACCTTGCCAAAAATACCATTCCACTAAATAAAAGGAGTCTTGATGTCCGTCTGGAAGTGAATGCCAAAACTCTGCTTCCGATGATGGGAGGGTTGGTAGAAACGTAATATTTTCTCTACTCCACAAGTCAAAAGTTAACGATCATCCGCTTAGGATTATTTATGGTCACACTAGCACGATGTGGCAGTTTTCTGATGAAATAATGGGCGAACATTTCGATTTGTTTTTTCTTGACAAGTATTATATCTTCGCCACTGAACAAGATGACGAATGCAATGCAGTATCACTAAAAACCCCCATAAGAGATAAAGATGAAAAAAGTCAGATTGCTAGGTTGTTTGGAATCCCTTAAAGCACATTGTTTGGCACAATTTGTGCTGTCAACGAAGAAGTAGTCGAGAAATGTTTAGAAGAAATATATATTATGGAAAAAAACTCTGCCCCAAACAATATTTTTAATGCAGATGAGACTGGACTATATTATAGAATGAAACTTGACAGATTTTTCGTCTCCAAACACGTAACTGCAAGTGGAAAGACAGTACCCAAACAAAGACTTGTGATTCTTTTGTGTGTAAGTATGTCTGGCACCGAAATGCTTCCACGTTTAGCTGTTGGAAATCGAAAAAGTCGATGTGTTTTAAAGGTATCAAAACTTTGCTAGTGACCTATCGAAACAATTCTAAATCGTAGATGACATCTAGTACTTATCAGAAGTGGTTACGTTGCATGGATAAGCTGATGGCAGAAAGATTCTTCAAATAATTGATAACTGTATCGGAGCGCATCCCGAAATAAAAGTTTGAGGTTGTTACCGTGAAATGTTTTCCAACCAGCGTTACATCGGTTTTTCAACCTATAGATCAGCCTGACAAATCGACTTTGGTTTTTCAGCCTGTGGACCAGGGGATGATTGTGAGCCTCAAACGTAATTATAAGAAATTACTTTTGCGAGGAATAGTTTTTGTGCATCGGATGAATGTGAAGATGAAGAAGTAGATATTCTTACGGCTTTGCTCGTCTCAATAGCAACATGGAATGACGTGGCAGATCATAGCATCAAGAGCTGCTTCTCCCATACTGGTTTCATAAAGTAACCTGTAACTGAATCTAGTGCTGAAATAATTGAGGAAATAATCCAATATGAAAATTTGTATGAAAGAGGGAAAATGTTTCAAGAAATTTTTTGGGGAAAAAAGGACGTTTGGTGAAATCTTATGTTTTAACAGAATTTACTACAATTGGTGATGACCTACAATGCTTCGAAAATGTGACTGAAAATGATTTGATTCCCCATTATTTTCCCAAAACGAAATTACATTAACATCCAGTGAAGAAGACAAAGGCATAATGTCTACACTTCAAAACCTACAAAAAGAGAGAGAGAGAGATTGTTTGCAATTACTAATTTGAAATTCTATCAATTTATGAAATTTTTAAAGATTAAAATCATCCTTACCGATTTAAACTAACCATAACGTGGATGTTTTGTCATATGTTTTTCATTTTACTTTTTCTCCTGTTCTATTGTTAACAAGTTAATGGCTTGAATGAATGGAAAACGGCTTCTCAAACCGATGCTTTGCTCCTTACACAAGTAAACGTTTTATGAACAGAATAAACTTCAACTCTATTCTCAGACATTCGATGGTGAACTTCGCCTTGCTTGCTGCCGCTCGAAGAATGTGATTGGAAGGCAGGCAGCAAATTCGACGGTCAGCCGTCTCAATATGATGTGACATGTGTTGCGTTACGAATTGTTGCGTGTTTGTTTCCTTTCATTAATAAGTCCTATTGCCTTTAATATTTTTATTTTAACAATAACAATTAACAAATAACAATTTTCATGATTATATTCCATAAAATAAATTCTCACACCATAATACTCTGGTGCCAATAGGGTCTTCATTCGACCGCATCCAAATAGCAACTGGGCAAGATTCCCCATCGGATAGGGAAGATGCGCTTCTCATTCCCCTTTAGGGATTTACTGTGGCTGAGTTGCCACAACATGGATGAAATGTTATCTGACGTCATGTGTATTTTAAAACAATAAGAATTGTAATAAAGTGGCGTATTCAGTATCTCGATCGTAATGAAAGAAACAACCACTTTATGATTAAAAAAAAATTTTCATGTGCAGTTAAAAAAAAATTTTTTTTTGAAAGACAAGAAAATATAGAACATTGTTTATCATCTTTAAATGAAATGAAAACTGTTTTGCAAAAATCATTTATGCAGAAAAGACAAACTACTCTTCCGGATTTTTTCTTTGGATAATAAATGTGCTGAAGTACAATTTTTTCTCTTATGTTTTACCAATAATGCTTTTACTAATAATAAATATGCCTGAGTTTTTAAGATAGGTTTTAGAAGTAAATTTTGATTGACAAAATTTTATTTGTGGCACAAAGAATAATTTAAATATTTTATTAGAGTTTTTTTAAAAAAAATAACGTATTTTTTCAGAAATTGTAAGTATGTATTATATTTTTAATTATATCCAATACAGCGACCACTCGTTATAAATAGCTTTTGCTCTGGACTGCTGAAGGTCGTTATATCGAATTTCACTTATAAGTTTAAAATATCGGAAAATCTCTTACCTCCTATATTTATAAACAAGAATCAAAAAGAATTTTGCTTTTTTTTCCAATGCTTGATGAGTGTCGTGATTTAAAAATACAGCTTTTTTTCTTTTCTTTGAAGCCTCTTACCATTGCGCAGAAGTGTTTTTTTTTACTTTATGTCTGAGTCGTGAACTTCATTCATCTGTTACCTTGTATCAAGCGACAAACTAAGTGATTGTTCTAGCGTTGATTGTGGGTTGGATTGGGCAGAAATAGATACTTTCGTCCTGGCTTTTGATTTTGAGGAAATCGCTCTAAATTTTTCTCCGCCTACCTTCGCTCGCCACCTTGATGATAGCTATTTAAAACGCATTTGTCATTTTTCTTTTGACAGCCACCGGAGGGAGGGAGGGGCGGCCGTTCCCTCCCTCCCCCTTCATCTTGCACAACTCCGTCTAGCACTCGGAGTATTTAAATGTGGATGAGGAATTTCTTTTTTATCGTGGAAGAGCTGGCAACCTCTTCTATTTAGATATCTTGCATTTTTAAAAAAAATTCAGTCCTGCTTTAAACAGAACTATCCAGCTGCAAGTAACTTCATCTGTTTCCAATTTTCATTTATTAATATTTCATCGCGTGACTTCGTGGTATTGAAATCACAAAACTGAACGGGAGGAACTGCGGTAGACGTTCCGTTTTTATACGAACACTCGTGTTTTTACGTACGACTGTCTAGTCCTACAAAGGCAATGCTTATTTTAATTCCCATTAAGAATTCAAATTTTGAAAAATCTCTTTTTGTGAGCTCATTGTCACGCATTTTCTGTGTGTGGTTTGCGTTTATTATTTTTATTTATTTATTTATGATTATATGTTTGAGATATTTGAATCTACGTTTTTATTGGAAAATCATGAAATTTTTATTATTTATTTATAATTATTATTTTTTAATTATGGATAACTTAGTGACTACTGATGTTGAAGTCCCGGATATTTTTAGGCAATTCCCGTGGAATTGGTCGCACCTAAATGAACGGCCATCCTAAAACCCCTGCGTCAGAATAATTAGTAAGTTCAAGTACACACACAAATACTATTTCTTATCTCACGCCCGTCTTCGACATCTACCATTAGTTGACGAGCAGCCCAATGAATTGACGATGTAGCATAAAGAGAATTAAAATGATCGTCCATAGAGTTGCCTTCAAAAATCCTTAAAACAATGGTACTTAGCCTGAGGCGGTCACTATCCATATACTCCTGGTGTCAGAGAGGGTAGCAAGCCGAATCCTTGACTCCACTAAGGGAACGAAAGCACGTAATTCCAACAGGTCCAGGCACAGAATTGGGGATTCTACAAGACATTCCACTAGTTATTTACAGCTGCATCCCTGTACAAGGAGGCTCTATTATTTTTCAATTTATAGTAAATGGTTCCCTTGATGTTACGCAGGGAAGAGTCTGGTTGCGACAAAAGAGATCCCGCTTTTGGAAGCGGAAGAGTCACATACGTAGATCTTCCAGAAGAGTCACATACATAGATAGTGGTGCAGGCAAGCCCCTGACTGTGTTCCTTTAGGTTAACAGGTTTGCCAAAACAACTATCAAGATAATTAAGTTACATATTAGTTGAAACAAAGATTATTTTTGGATAAATTACTTTGTGTATCTGAGATAAATAGACATAAAATATCATAATGGAAAGGTTATGTTTGGGATAAGTATTTAACTTTAACTTTGATTCTCTGAAAATTTTCTTTAAGGGAAATCCATGAAAACTGATTGGAACTCAGTGGTTTTCTGTATCCTGTTTATTTTGGATAGGAAAACTTAGAACTATGCCATCCTTTGTAGATTTTTTGGAATCTTTAACACCTGTTGGATAATTATTTATAATTTTATTACATTTCGCTTGAAATCGATTACGACGGAATCTATTTTAAATAAATCAATGAGAAAGAAAAGTGGAACTTGTAAATGAGAAACGTGTAAAGCTCGGGTAAAATTTTACGCCAACTAGTTTTGGCACTGTTTCTCTCTCGCCAAGGTTCTGTAACGTTGAGGGTCTGTAAAGTCGCACCCCAGTCGGCTTCGGTTAAGTCGGGATTTGAACTCACTACCTTCCGATAATAAAAACGACGCCCTAACCAACCAAACCACATGCGGATCCAGTAACAAAACCTCGGTTTCTTTTGAAAAACTGAATGAGACTGACGTTGCATTAATGTAACTTTTCAAATTCTACATAATTTATATGAGTACAGCTAAAAAAATTTTTTTAGAAATAGTAAACTTAAATGATAGATTTCTATATTATTTGATTGATTCTTCTTATTACCTCTAATATATTGTTTTCATGGATTTGCACGAATGTCTCTTGTTTAAATATGAATATTCTCTTTGAACATTAGCAGTCATTGAAAAGCAATCTTAAGGTAGACTGTTTAGAAACGATACTTTTAAATTAATATTTTCCAAGCCATTTTCTTAAAATCTATTTTTTATTATCATGAGCGATGTTACATAACTTATTTATTCTTGCTAGGAATTAAGCAACTGTATCCATAGACATGAAGTCATTTTATCTAGCTGGCAACGCTTCAGCCTTCGGTTCAACGGTTCGAATCCCACCTTAGGTGTTTGTATGGTTCGAAATCCATTTAAACTGTAGGTCTAATCAGCCGTAGGGTACAAAAAAATTAACGTTGATCGACAAACTTAACCTTCTCATGTACGCGGAACGTCACTGCTCTTAACTGAAGTATGCCGGCAGCCGAATGATGAGCGCTCTTGCCTTCGGTTCATGGGTTCGAATCCCACCTTGGGCATGGATGTTTGTAGTGGTTCGGAATCCACTTTAAACCGTTGGTCCCGGTCTAATTAGCCCTCGTGTGCAAAAAGTGACCGTTGAGCGACAAACCAAACCAAACCTTAACTAAAGTATATGAATCGAGTATATTTCTATCAAACCAACGAAAGGCGACGTCACAGCTGTAGTAAATTCAGCATTACCCAGTGTGCACCTCGATGAGGCCTACTACGTATGTTTCCTTATAAATTATGCAGTGGAACATTGTTTAATGAATGGGACCCCAAAATCTTATTTGACTTGAAAACTCATGTGTGTGATGATTTTCTGTCACGTTTTAATAAACTTTTTTATTTATTGAATATTATATAGGTTTTCTTGAGCATACATGAAATATAACTGTCAGTTAAGATTATTTTTTAACTGTACTAAACATTTGAAATAAATGTTTTTTTACACTAACCTTTATCATTCTTTCTTATTTTAAAATTCCTGTCAAGTCGATATTATCATTTATTTGTTGGGGAAATAAAATTATCAAGAACGTTAATGAATGATGAATTTGAATTAGAAAAAAAATACACATAAAAAATTCATATTTATATATTGAACATTAATTTTAGTGCATAATTATCAGGCAATGAATCTTGCAGTTTTGTTTATAAATATTTTGCTTGAATGAAAAGGCTAAATTCATCTGATTCGGTTTTTTATTATTTCAAAGTGTTCTATGGATCTGCATGAAAAAAATTATTTATTTATTATTATTATTATTTTTAATTATGGATGAATACTGATGTGAAAGGAATGTTTAAATCAAAAATAAAATAATCTTGAACTCTTTGCTAATGAACCAGATGCTGATGATTTCTCCTCGGAAGTCCTTATCACTTTCTTTTGTGTAAAATATTGCGTTTAGGAGTAAATGATTTATTATTATTCTTCTTTTTTAAATATAAAATAAGTTTTTAAAAACGCAAGTATTTATTCGAAAATTTTAAAAAAATAACAGCAAATGAGAATGGTGGTAATATTAAAATCCCTAAACTTTTTAGGTGAGATATCAATTATTGAATAGTTAATTGGAATAATATTCCTTTTGTTTATGCATCAAGACAGAATTTGTTCCAAGGTATATGTTGATGTAAATCAAAATAACAATTATAGCAAAATTTGCTATGGTAAGACTTTATATAAGTTCTTTTGCTTGAAATTAACTGTGCAATGCATTGAATGGGTTGTTTTGTAAAGCACTTATCATAGTAAAAGCATTCTGGAAACCAGCATGCCAATGGTAAACATTTTTTTTCTTTACTTGTTGAATGGTTGGTGGAACCCACAAATGCATGAGGGAGGGACACTGAAGTGTTTCTGCATATTATGTAAGCCAATACGACATATTTAAAAATGTGAATGATTTTAAGGTGCCGTTAATAGAAGGGAAAAATAGAAGTGCCACGAAAAAGTTTGGGTTAATGTAAATCTAAAAATATCGTTTCTTTAAGGGATTGTCTTAGACAAAATTCCTCAGATAGGTCATGTAAGAATTTTTAGATTAACTTAGAATTTAAGCCTCGGGCTGGGCAAGGGGGTCGATAAACTGAGTACCAAGCATGCTTTGGAACTAAACACTGGGAATCTCACGTTACACTGACCACCTAACCGGGACATATACTTCGCACCCCAGGGCCCTCGGTCATGAAAACAGTTATGGGCATTGAAGCATTGGCCCACATGGGCTGTCGTGCCACGGAATTTAGTTTAATTTAGAATTTAAGAACTTAGGTATTTTTATCATTCTTGAATTGTCAAAGTATAAAAGAAAATTGGAATAGTCCTCCTCTCCCCCAATTTCTGATTGGTTAAGAAGTAGAAATAAGAACACCAAATTCTTTACTAAGGAGAAACTGCAATGAGGTTATTATTTTTTATTTTATTTTCTTATTGGTTGAGAAATTAAAATAGCAATTTCTTCACTAAAGAGACGGTGGAGTAAGGTTTTCTGTCATTCCAGTTTCTTTCTGGAGATTGTTGTTTTGATTGCTGTCGGTGTTGCATTGAGCGTCATCTAATGATTTAAGGACCGCGCATTTTTGTCGAAAAAGAATCGCTCCGGCGCGATAAGAGTATGCTGAAGATAAATTTGGTGCAATGAAAATAAATCTCGTTAAGCGAGCCATAAAAAGAAAAGATAAATTAACCGCGAAAATGCCACTAACTTGGGCTGTTTGTGCGTTCATACCTCATTTATCTCTCCGCTTCAAACGAGCTTTTAACTGGGAGAACAGGAGTAACCTGTGCTGCGAACAAGTGTCGCCTTACCTTCTTTCCTGGGAACATGCCACGAATGCCATCAGATCTTCCAGACCTTTATTTTTAGACCGCGCGCAGGAAATTTATTGAAAAATCCCCGAGATCTCTTCTTTTTACAGAAGCTGCAAGATAAATTATTTTCATTCCAATTTATTGAATCTAAAAAAATGAAAGTTAGTTTTTTTAGTGCTTTTTTCCGTTAAACGTGTGCCACTTGGCATGTTTTTTATTATTTTATTTTTTATTTGACTTATTTCGTCTACACCAGGCGTCGCAAGTTTCGCTTGTCTTTATAAACGTCGCTTGCGCGCAAGCATTTTTCAACTAACCATAATTTCGTTATTTGAATAGTGATTCTTTTGCAATAAAATTATAAAAAATTGATGAAATGCGGAATTTTCTGCGAATATATTTTTTTTTTTTGTTGTAAAGATTTATACAAAATTAAATTTGCAGCAATATGTCGCCAAAGTGGCATACATTTGACAAATAGTGCTTTTCTATAGTTGGAATAAATTGTTGAACTTATGTATATACTTATTTCTCTTTAGCTCTCAATAAATTATCACAGAAAAGGTTCTGTTGTGCGATGATTTTCGGGGTTGACTTAAAAGCAAAAATCGTTTTCGACACTCGACTTTTTTTTGTAAAGCCTCGTTAAGTCAGAATTTCGTAACTGTTGAACAGAAAATAATATCTTAAAATAACATCTTCTTTTGACTTACATTTTATGTGTGTGTAAATTCGGATTTTTTTTTTTAAGAATTTAAGTTTATTATTTTAATTCCCAATGCCAATGAATATTTGCCTGTCCTGAAACATTTTTCTGGTGGTCACTTAGTCATTCGAAATCGACTTGCTTATAAATGAACGTGCTGTGGTTATTCGATCGGCTGTGTACTGGGGAATTTTTTAACGTGTTTTTTTCGAAGTCATTGAAATACGATTCATTTGTGCTGAAGTAAAATATGTGAAATCTGGATATAGAATAATATTCATAGAAACAACATTTTCTTAAACTTTTAGTAGAAGTAAGTCAATCTCTGTCATCTTAAAATTTTTAACGTTTTACTCGTATAGTCAATTTGAATTAAAATTCTTACCGACTATTACTTTGTAATGATTCATTCTGAAATTTCTGAATTGAGAGTCATGGTTTCTGAGTTCTTTTATACTTCTTTTTTTATTTTATTGATGTGTATTTGAAATATGCAAAATTCACCCTGTTTTCTAATTTTTCTTGAAATTAAATAAAAACAAAAAGTACTTCAGAATTTATGGTGCTGAATAATTTATATTTATTGATACCACATTTGATAAAAAAAAAGGACCCTTAAGGTGTTTTCATACACGTCCGAAGCCAACAGTGCTCGCAATTACAGTGAAAAACTTAGGCAACTTTACCATAACGTTTCTCGACACTAAGGGATTTTTGACTACATAAATGTGTACCGTATGATATTTTAAAGGGCTAGAAATGCCTGGAACCAATCAGAATCTTGTAGAGACGAACATTAACGAACATTTTGATGTATTATTATTTTAGATCCCTTGGTTAGAGTCATAGCATTCGAATGTTTTGAGTTGTGAAAAGGATTAGAACATAGGTTTAAAATAACCAGTTAATAGAAGTGAAAAATTTGAAAGAAGTGAGTGGAGGTGACAATTTGTACAAAATAATGGTTTGATTTGTAATTCAAGCAAGTGATAATTTTTTTAAAAAAAATACAACTTTGACGGTTGAATCAATAAATGATTGTTATGTCTTATTCTATTTCTAAAATCATCATGAAATGATACTAGGTGAGCAGGCAACAGAAATAGAATGCGTTTTGTTTAGAGAATTTCAAGAAATTTTGAAAGCAAAATTGTTGAAGTGTTTAGAATTTGAGCAGCCGAAGATAAATGTCTGGATACTTGGTAATTTTCCTGGTTTTTTTCTTTGCTACTGTCCATGAAAAGTCGTCTCGGATGGAAGCTAAAATCCCTTTCATGGGGTGTCAAAAATGGAATATTATAGAATTGAATGAAAGTAATATTGCATAATGCTGACTTTAAGTAGCATCTTCATGAAGCAATCACGACTTAGCAGGGGAATAAAATGAAAATACGAGATGAACTTTTCATTGGAAAAAAATTTTTTAGGGTGTAGGAGGTGAAGAAAATTTCAAAGGGTGTTGGAGCTTGTGATTTAAATATTAATCGACACTCTATTTTATTGTATTATATATTTTGTTCAACAATCTACATAATATTGATAACTATAGTTGCTGAAAAATATTAATTGACTCAACCCAATGCAATCTATAATTCGAGTGCAGTGTATCACCCATAGCAAATACTAAATGTTCAATTGTGTATCATCCATACGTATAGTGAATTGAATAATCTGTGTATAAACAATGCAGACATTAGCTGTTATGAAAAAATGCAATGTTATACACAACCCAGTAAAAGTACGAGTTTTATGCATACATATATTGTAAATGTGTCACATTTACTTGCTCTTTTTTTCATATTTTTCTATATAACACATAACTTTATTGCCTGTGTATAAATGTTATAATCTGTTTATATCATCTGTTTCACCACGCTGCATATACAAAATAGCTTTTTTTTCCTGTTCATGTGCTTCGTTGAATTTTTTAATCTGACAGATCAAAAGGTCATTTATTTCCCTCGTGACCATCTAATCTTTGAATGAGGCTCAACAAGTGTCGTCTTTTCATCATTCGCAGCTGAAGCAGATGTTCGTTTTTATGATCCAGAAGCGTCTGGTTAAATTATACATAAAATCGAAAAACAAATGTTGAATATAAATCTTTTCTGTACCAAATTGCTTTCTCTTCCTAAATAATGTGCAGTTAAGAAAAGTTATCTATTATTATTTAGTTTCTTAAAGCCGTATTAAGAAACACAAATATTCATACTTAAAAACAATTCTTACTTTTGTTGAATGGATCATTCAAAGTAATCTTTTTGAAATCTCAACTTATTTCTGCTACGTTTTTAAGAACACGTTTTCTTCGATGTAAGGAAAGCATTTCACTTTCATTGAAAAGTATATCTATTTTGTTATATAGCAGTTGTGGTCACAGCGCCACCTCATTTGTTTGGTACCTGAAAGCTCTTTTTCATTCTCATTCGTTAGGTTCTTAATCATCCGATATTTCTTATTACATCTAAGTCCACATTCAGAGAGATACGAAATTAAATTTCGAGCAGCGATGGTTTTCTTTGTCGAAATTCATGGACACAGGAATTTCACAGGGGTCGTCGGGCTTTCTTCAGTTCTTCTTCTTCTTCTTCTTAGAATTGGGTTTGTATGTCATTGGGCACCTCTGCTTTTATCAGCATTTTGTACCATTAACTCCAAACCCAATGTTTCCTAGTTCCAGTTGCTCGGGTCAACCACTTTATTAATAAAGTCCGATAACCCTTTAATGGAGTCTAGGTGTAACTCTCTAGTATGGATGATGCCTAAAGAGGTTAATCTAGGGAGGGCAAGAGCCTCGCATTCATAAATGATATGCTCTGCCGTTTCCTCTTGTGTATGACATTTCCAGCAGATAGGGTCTTGCTGAAACAATCCCATCTCGTCAGAGAGTCAGTCATACTAGGGATAGCTTCCTGACTTTCACCAGAAGATGGTTTATAGGTCATTTCTACCTCAAGTGAAGGATTCATTACTGCCCCTTTACAAGACTGCCTCTGAGTTCCCTTGTCTTTTTCAGCAAGGTCTACTTCAGAGGCATCACCTGCAGATACAGAAAGGTTTGTTATTTCTTGTGTCTTTTCAGCCACAAGATAACAATTTATAAGCTCAGGTAATATAAGTCCACCCAGCATTGCCTGAGATACTGGGCAAGGCAAATTACTCTAGAAGTTTGCCAGGCAACTAGAGGCTCCGTTAAGACACCAATACCGCGGTGCCAATTAGCCCTAGGCACGGATCACATAACACCAGGGTTTACGGGAGCTGGTTCGTGGCCTCTGATTCTATATTCAAGGCTATCCTGTCATTCCTACAGGACGTTCGGTTATTCACCACATACCGACGCGCCTGGTAGCTGCTCAGGCCCCAGGTTCTTCAGTTACCGTTACTCCTTTGGCCAACTGACCCACACATCATTTTCTCTGCAACACCAATCAAAGATTGGTAGAAATTGTGGTGATTTCAAGACATAGTCGCAAAAGAACCTTCTCTGAAATTTTGGGTTATATTCGATTTCAAGGATGGATGAAATTACGGAATCTAGCCACAATCGGAGGATAAAAAGTTGATCCAAGTCTTTCAATCTTTAAGCGTTGCATGAAATTCAGTTCGTTTAAAAAATATATTTTTCAAAATTTTAGTTAATAAATGAAAATTAAAATTTCTTCTGGGGCACTAGTTCGTAAAATCGCGAGTGTTCGTATATTGGAGATGCTTAAAAAAATCGCTTTTCTAAAAAGTTTGATGTCCATACCATCTTAACAAAATGGAGATTTTAGTGAAAAATATATAATCAAGTTGACAGAATCTTTGTTAACATTCAACAATTTTGTATTTGTATGAGACAAATTGTAATTTTATGTTAATATTCAACAATAATTGTAAAGACAGATGTTCAGTGATTTCTAATACTGGTATGACATTGGTATTCATTTCAGAATTTTATGGTGTTTTCAATAAATGCTAAGTAAATATATGGATGATCGTGGTTCTCCAGATTTTTTTTTGACATAAATTAATGCTTTTGCATTAAAAATCTTATAAAAAAACATATGCGAGGTATAAGAATTAATTGATTGCTCTTTGATACCTGAAATTTTATTTTAACAAAATTTTGTGACTAAAAAATCATATTTATAAAACTTCTAACGAGAGTCAAGTGATTGCATAGAATTAATGGAAGCTCGTAATTTTTCAATTATTGTGAGTTTTGCTCAAGTTCTTGAAAAATGGTCCTTGTGCGCGAAAGATTATTTCTTGAAAGCACTTTAGAGAAATTTTGCATTTCTTAAGAAAAGGACAAGCCTAATTGCGTGGAATGCAAAAAAATGATTAGTTTCTGGGTAACTTAAGCGATTAACATTACACGAATACGAATAACGATAATCGAAAGGAAAAGAATTGCTTCAATCTTAGAAAAAAAAATGGCAAGACTTGTGAAATACCAAGAATTGTTGAAAATGTATTGTGTGAGGGAATTATAAAAAAAATATTCCTGAGATAGTTTTTCACTCAAATCTTGGTACCACTAACCCCTTGAGGTAGCATCTTGAAGCATTCGGAAATTAAAAACCTGAAACAATTTATTGAAATACGATCCAGCAATGTGCTTTAGTTATTTAAAAAGTTCCGAAATTTTATGTCATTTTCTCAAGATTTAGTCATTAAGCTGAATCATTGGTCTGTATGTTCTCTAAATTTGAAGCAATCATAGCCCTCGCTTACTATTAAAATAGAATGTTGATTCACCTATCTCAGCCGTAGAATGTGTAGTATTACGCTTAACATGAGTTATTTAATTTTTTCTTCTGATATCTTTTGTTCTTCAAACATAAACATACAATTTTCACAAACTGATTTGTTAATTCCTAGCTAACCACAAGCGTGTTACTTTTTGCCTGTGTGGCACTCTCCAAAGAAGATCTATTCAGACCGAGTCTTACCATTGGAAGGGAGCACTACAAATATCCACATTGAAGCTTTTTGTGGTTAAAAAGCACACCGCATCTGGCTCGGCACGAGACGTTACACATGGCATGGCATAGACAGTATGGTATAGGGTAAATTCAGCTTTATATAGGTATATGGCAAGTCAACTTATATGCTAAAACACTTGACTGGCAGCCAGGAAATGGCCACTTGTGCTCAGTAGCGTTCTTGGTGGACTTTTGAAGGTGAACCAGAAGTAGTGGAAAAGCATTTTTGGGGCGAAAACGGCGGAAGTTTATTTTCGGAGTCGTTAGATATCCATTCTGTCTCCAGGACCATTTCTCTCTGTCAGGCCGAGCAGTCATTTATCACCGGCATCACGTTCTGCACATAAAAGTTAATGAGAAAATTATACACTGCACAGATAGTTAACACCTTTTGATAACCCCATTAAGGGTGCCCCTTGCTTGCCTTCATTTGTTCCTAATGGTGATCGGATTGGCGAGCGTGCGCGGGCTTCTGCGTCTCGGAACGTTTAAATTTGTCTCCTGCGGAACATCATTAATCAGGACGGCGCTCTTTTTCTTCCGCGGGGAAGTTTGTTTTTAAAGAGGCTGTCTCAGCGATGTTTGCTTTCCCTGACCCCTTGTTGTTTCAGGTCGTTGTGATAAGGCGGTTTCTTCGCTGCTCCTGCTTTTTAAAGACCGCTCCCGTATGTATTTTATTTGCGTCTCGATGCTCTGAAGCCAATATGTTGGGATCAATCCAATTTCTGATCTGTACCGTTTTCTGATATTGTAAATAGATCACCTACTCGCGTAAATATTGCCAGTTTGTTAATAACAGCTCGTGTGAGTTGGGTGCTAATTTATTTCTCTTATTACAGACTTCCTGTATTTATTCACTAAAACACGTTACTTATATTTGTTTTAGTAGGTCGAATAAATCATATTTTTTAATTCAGCATCGTATCGGGAATATCACCAATGTCGGTGCTTACGATAACACGGAAAAAGTCACCAACACATGGTCCTTGTAACCCATAAGTGCTGATGTGTTCATTTCGAAAGAACGTGAGCCTATCTGTCGTACAGTTTTATTTAGTAAATAAATTCTTGTTAGGAATAGTCTATAAATCGCTAATATAATTTCAAATATTTTAAAAATAATAAACTTTGCAAAAAAATTAATTTTTTTTTCAATTTTCGTCGTGTATGCTTTATAAACATGTTTATATTACCAATTCAGAATATTAAAAATGTGCTGTTTAATGCTGGAAGTTGAAACTTTACAACATAAAAGTAAGCTTCATAGACTTACAGAAGCTTGCTTTTAGGTTTTAAAATTACCCTAGTACCAAACTTTTCATTGTACTTCTGTTAATGCAAAGTCTTGGAACTGAGTAAAATTCTTTCGACCAGGAAAGTTAGCGGAAATATTGTTAAATTGACGCTTAATCGTTTGATATTGTTTACCAGAGCATATTTAATGAGAATTAAAACAGAATGTAGTTAGTTCATTCGATGAAAAAAAGTTTTTTGCAGGAATAACTGAACATAAAGGTTTTCTAAATTCACTACTTTAACAACAAAAATGAAACATCTAAACAATTATGATTTTTTACCCCATTCGATAATCTCTTAACATCAACAATAAATGAATCTTTCGAAGCAGCAATACATTTCGAAGATTTTCAACCAAGCTTCGAATGAAAACTTATTTGTAATGCTACTGTAGGTCTGATTTCAAATGAAATCGTACTCGCTGGAGCATTTATCTTTAGATGCTAGATGCAAGGTTCGTACAACTCCTAGAATTTGAAAATTTTTTAAGGGCTCTTGAAATTCCTTGAAAATCATGAATTTTCCCCGGAATATTTACTTATTATGACATTTTAATTTTTTTGTTAGAAAATATTATAATTTTTAGAAATATTTATTTTAATATTTTTAAATTTTCAATGAAATAGTGCAAAAAATAAGCTCCTATTATCTCTTAATGTTACTACTAGATGGCGACACGCGCGATTGATATTCGATTTTATTTATAACTGTTGACTAAAATAAAGATCTAGTTCAGGCACAATAGTTTCATGATGATCTAGTTCAGTCAAGAACGGATGTAGTATTTGGATTTATGTGTGTGCAGTGAAGTGAAGAGTTATTAATTACCAATAAGATCGTAATGTGGCGCAATCAGGGGACGATTTTAATTGATTTTTTTTATATATTTGTGTTTCTGTTTTCTTTATATTTTAAAAAATTCACTGAATATTAATATCTAAATATATAAAGGTTCTAAGTTGATATGTACTTTCCTTACATTCCTTGGTGAAAAAAATGTTTAATTTCTGTGATTCATGATGAATTTTATTTATCAATGAAATAAAGACTGGAATAAATTGTTTAATATACCTGGGGAAAAGTGCCTTTTCAATGACCGGTGAGCTCTAGACAAGCCATACAAAGAATTTCTTTTGCGTGGTTCAGAAAAAAAGAAAGAATTTTTTTGCTTTTATTATTCTCTCATAGAGCCAAACATCTGTTGAACGTGGATTTTCTGTGAACAAAATTTGATGATAGAAAATTTAAATAATCAATCAATTATGTGGCTAAGTACATTATTGATGATCATATCCGAAACGTAGAATCTGTCACCAATGCAATAATTAGCAAAGACCTACTTAGTTTTCCTGCTGGTACCACAGGCAGAAGTATAAATTAAAATTAGATGAATTAAAACAGCAAAAAAAAAAAAAAAAAAAAAAAAAACCGGCCAATATTAGCAGGAGAGCGAAAAGTACTTCGTGAAAAAAATGAACTAAAAATCAAAATGAAGCGTTTATAAGGTGATATGAACTTGAAAAAATTCTACACTAGGGATTGTTGGTGAAACTGAAAAAACTGGAAAATTAGCATTAATTGCCAAATCAAACAGGTGTCGCTGTGGTGCTTCAGAGAAGCAACATTTGTTACTCAGTATTGAAAATGAATTAAAAGCGAAAGCGTTAGAAAGTTAACATTTTCATTCAGATGAAAATTTAGCATGTATTAATAACTAAGAAATTTGAAAATTTGTTAAATGATTAAAGATATATAAAAAATCTAAAATACAGATTTGAAATTGTATAGTTTTGAAATAGTTGGAAAGTAAGCTGAAAAAAAAAACCATAGAATTGCTTTTATTAAATAATAATTGTGAGTCATACCCTGGAAACTTAGTTGTATTTATATTGTTTAGAATAAGTATATTTATTTAAAAAGGGATTGTTATACACATCTTTAGATACTCAATATATTAATAGATAGAAATCTGATGAAGATGTTTAAAAACTCTTAAGATTAACCATTATCTTATATAATGTATAATTCAGTATCTAAAGAATATTGATTATTTAAAATTAAAAAAAAAAATTCTGTTATAGCTGTAAATTCTTTTAAGCGTTTTAGAAGTAATCATAAGATTATTTTTTATATATTCAAAAAATTATTTCTCATAATTTTTTCAATAATTTATTTCTATTATTTATAAAAATAATTGAAAATATTGTATATACTTAATTGTATACGTATTTGGTTAAGAACAATTTTTAAAATAAAATGAAGAATTATTAAACCAGAACCTACTGGAAATTTTGGATTTGATTCTTGAAAATCTATAAGAACCCTGTAGAGATACATCTTTTAAGTTCTTAATCACATTCTGAACTGTAATGAATGGCTTTCAAGTTCTTATCATTTTGTGCTGTAAGAGCAGGGAAATTATTATTAGAACGGAATTCCATTATTGGCAGAAATTCTTGTTATTTAACCTCGATTTGTTTTGTGGTCAATTAAGTTTGTAAACGAACCAAAAAAGTTATTACATTAAGTCTTGCTTATATTTTAAAGACCCTGATAATCTCATGTTGTTGTTACGTATGATATTTGAACAAACGAAGCTCACTATGCCGTTGGTTAGGAGAATAAGTCAATTGGGAGCGTCTTTCGTTTAAGCAGAGCACCATGAAGGTGAAAGTACGACTTTTACTTTTCAAATCCTCCGATAGATGGCAGCACCAGAGGATTCACTAACTCAATTTAGGCATTGATCTGAACGGGGGACTAAATTTTCTTGCTCAATATGCCGTTGGCTAGGCGAATAAGTCAATTGGGAGCGTCTTTCTTTTAATCAGAGCACCATAAAGGTTAAAGTACGACTTTTGCTCTTCAAATCCTCCGATAGATGGCAGCACCAGAGGATCCACTAACTCAATTTAGGCATTGATCTGAACGGGGGACTAAATTTTCTTCAGACCATTACATCCATGGTAACTGCTCAACGACCGACCACAAGACTTTCGATTCCACAGATGTAACGGGCAAGTTTATCGCCTTCACTCGGTGGGCCTTTGGCGGCATTGGGAATCGAATCCCGCCCTTCCGGCGAGAAGGTCGATGCCCTAACCACTAGGCTACCACTTCCTAATAATCTTATAAAGTGGCAATCAAACAGAAGCCTGTTTTTTTCTGGTTTATCATTGGTATTTGGATTTTATAAGCAGACTGTTTTGACGAGGAACACAATTTCTGTATAATTTTTTTCCCATGAGTCCCCCACTAACCGTTCTGAAATAACGTATGCAGGGTCGCTTGCAATATAATAGAAAAAATATTAGATTATATAATATCGATTTGAGACTTTTCATCATGAAAGTGAATCGTTTTGAGACAACAGCTTCTTTAACGAGAGTTTTCTACATCAGTTGCAGCTCAAGTTAAAAATTTTGCATCTTCCGCAGCAATTGTGAAGTAAGTAAAAATGTAGGTTACCAGGGAATCGTGCTGAGACTTTTTTTTAAGACTCGCTTAGAGTAGTTATAGTGCTGGCTCTTTTGATCTATTCGCCAGTGTTTTTGTAGCTCAATGTAAATGCATCCGAATAACTTGTTATCCATTATATTTAGAAGTTTGTATTTTAAATGCTAATTCCATTCTTATTCTGAAGCTTTATGCTCGAAAAATTCTGCAATTACTGTGACGCAAATAATTTTTTCATTCAACTTGTGATGCATATTTTTCAGCATTCATTGTAAAATTGCATGTTCCGTCTTGACAGTTGTATTACCTGGTATTGAACTTTAAGACAAGGAACTCCTCCTCGGATTATTCCTGTCTTTGGAATTCGGTATTTTTTTTTTATTTTATGAAAGAACTAGGGGCTAAATTTTATGTATTTCAATAGAATTGAGAAATGTTACAAATGGTGAAATTTACTTTTAATGTAGTAATTGTCTTGTTTGCCGAGCTGGTAGCCCAATGGTTAGCTCTTTTGCCTTCGGTTCTACAGTTCATGGGTTCGAATACTATCTTGGACTTAGATGCTTGTAGGGTTCGTAATCCACTTTAAGCCGGTATAAGGAGCCATCGTGTGCAAAAATAACTACGGAACGACAAACCAAATAATTTATCTTTTAGGTAGAAGCACGGACACACGCCAATACTTGACCTGCCACCCCCAAAGGACGTTTGGAGGACATTGCGACCATACCCAGTTTTAAGTTCCCCAGCCACCTTTAGCGAGCGTGACGGATCTTCGGTTAAGCCCAGATTCGAACTCACTACCTTCCAATAAATAGAACAACGCCCTAACCACCAACCAGGCTAAGTTTTGTCGAAGTAATGAATTGATATTTATTTCGGCAATTATTATTTCCAAGTCTGTTAATGAGCAGCAATGTCACGATTTTGTCATCAATGTGTACAAGCGCCTAATAAACTTCACGAAAAGTGAGACGGCATCGAGAAACAATTCACTGATTGATCATTTCACTGTACTTAACAGCTTAATGCGTTGTATTAGATGCGCTTATCGTCAAACCATCACAAACAAATCCCATTTTCAAATGTCGTTGAATATAATCTGTGAATGTAACCACATAGTTCTGAACCCCTAAAAATAATGACTCCTCGTAAGATCTATTTCTATGCCACAGGCGGAAAGGCTAAAATATCCATCACACAGAGATCATAGGACTCCCTTGTAGGGCCTAGAAAAGGCAGCCGCTTTCCAGAGCAGACGAGTTGGTGCACTGTACTGCCGAGGGTATGACCAAGTACTCCTAAAGGCGGTCGGTTCGATACCGGAACATGCCAGTGGAACCACTCCACCAATCCAACGTGTATGCCGCACTTCCCGAGTTTATTGATGAAACTGAAATCCCATGACGAAGTTCGGACGCGGAGCGAAGCCTCACATGAGTGGGCTTGGGATCACCTGCCCTCTTGGGGGACTTTGTGGGAAAGGGATTCAATGTTTGGCGACCGCTGGTCTCAAAAAGCGGACCTCATGAATTGTATTATATTTCAGGGCGTTTAATTATCTTTCTTGTTCTATTATAGAGCCTGTTTCTGATGAGCAGTGTTGAGCCGGGAATGATGGTTGCAAATGTATACATAGTGAGCAGCCATTCTTGGGCCACCCTCCCAGAAGGGTGGGGACGTTTCTTCTAATTAAAATTGCAGGTTCGTGACTGTAAAGGTAGGGCCTTGTGGTCCACTGTGAACTCGGTTGAATGAGCTGTCAGAGCGAATAAAACCAAACTTGTCTTGAGCGGCCTGTGGATATCTCGTCGTTTAACCAAATGACTGAGGTTTTTGTTGGCTTCACCATGGAGTGTATTAGAGAGAGAGGAAATAAACAAAAGTCTATAATGCATTGAGAACCCATTATTAAGATGTTGCATTTCATATTCCTGCAGAAAATGTTCACACAGAATAATCAATTATTCATTTGCATTCGCTCATTGTCGGCTTTTGCATCGAGACAACCTTGAAGATTTTTTATTTATTCCTCGAAATCGATTAACCTTGATTCATTTTTCGGTGGACGAAATGGAAGAGAAAACTTTCCGTTGTAATAAATGTCATATTGTGTTTATCTTAGCGCACCACCTTCGCATGGGAAGGGATTACGCCATTAAGTCGTCGATTAACCTGCGCCCAGTCATTAAACCGTCTGCCAACGGTCTAGGCGAGAGTGTTTGTGTTAAATAAGCCACCCCTTCCCCCGATTTCGGTGGCCACAAAATTCCCCTCCCCCGTACAAAACGGTTTGATTTTTGTCAGGAGGAGCAAATCATTCGGATTGAACCCTTGAGATTGAGCCATAAAATTTCGGCTGTGAAGGGGATTATTCTGACACAAATAGCGCTTATGCGTGTCTTAAGCGCATTCCTTTAAAAGGAAATACCGGGGATAAGTTTTTAAATTCGGCAGCAGATGAGCAATGACTGGCTGGGTATGCAAAAAACTTTTTTTAAAAAGCTTATTTTAAAGGGACCAGAGAAAAGGAATCGTTTAACAGTTTCTGGGATTCTTAAACAGTTCCAGGTCGGTTTTATTGGCTGAAGGGAGGTGATTGGGTAGATTTTTTTTTAATTATTTTTTTTCCATGAAAGTATATTACAGTAGACGTTCGTTTTAGAAAAATCGTTCGTACCAATGAAATAGTTTCTAAAATTGAAAGTTCGCATAACAGAAAAATAAGTGTTATATCTTAAAATAATTTTATTTTCATCCCTTTTTGATGCTACTCATCTCGACTATTGCTCCGCACTTATGTTTTTAAACTATAGAGTTCAGAAATGTTGAAAGGCTAAATAAATAATTAAATTTTCATCCCATAGCTTTCTTTTTATAAATAAAGCATTATTAGAAAAGATATTAATTATGTATGCTCTGTATAAAAACATGCAAAAAGATGTTGACGCATAAACAACTTTCAATTAATCGAGGAAACATCAGGCAAACTAATTTTTTTTTGTCTTGTTTTGGGAAAACATTTTTTTTCATGTTTTTTGACGTACAAAGCAGTTTTCTTTGTATTCTCCCCAAAATATCACATCTTGTCAGCCATTATTTTGCTAGTTTTGGAGGCGGTCACAACACTGCGTCATTTTCATCTTGTTTGGTATTTAAAAATTATTTTTCATTCTCTCTCATTTATTATGTTCGCTATCATTTAATTATCCAATGCTACTTGATTACAAAACGACTAAGTCCAAAATCTCTAATTCAGACTATAGTGGGTTTCTTTGTCGCATATCAGGGATAGGGTCGTGGTAGCCTAGTCATTAGAGTATCGGCCTTCCGTCTGGAAGGGGGGAGTTCGATTCCCAATGCCGCCAAAGACCCATCAAGTAAATGCGATCGATGTAATTGCTCGCTAAATCTGTAGAATCGAAAGTCATGTGGTCGGACGTTGAGCAGTTACCATGGGTGTAATAGTCTAGAGAAAATTTCCTTTCCCTCCAGATCAATGTCAAAATGGAGAGAGTAGATCCTCTGGTGGTGCCCTCTATCGGAGGAGTCTTAGAGCAAAGTCGTATTTTCTCCTTCGTGGTGCTCTGCTTAAGCGAAAGACTCACTCTACTGACTTAAATTCGAATAGCCGACGACATAGCGAGCTTAGCTTCTCCAAGTGTCATAAGTAACAACAATAGATCATGAATAACAGATCTTCACTCAAGTGGTCAGGCTTTCTTCCGTGTTTACCAAAGCCTGCGTATCGAAATGACCGAGATATCGTTCTCTGCAATGCCATTCTAATCACAAGTGCGTTGCATCTGGAACGTCCATTCCATACAATAATTCACTCCTAGCGAAACTATTAGGTTGGTGCGTATGAAATGTCGGATTCTTAAGTGATTGTATAAAACTGCATATCTTTCTTCAAAAGCTGTTTATTCAATCAAAGTATGCTCCATTCGCTTCAATACACTTCTCCCAACGAGATTTTAAAGCGTAGATGCCTGTCTTAAAAAATTTTGGTCTTTAGAATTAATAAACTCTGATATCGAGTTTTTTAGACTGTCTTCATTTTCATAGTGTTTGCCCCTTAAAAACAGCTCTAAATGCTTGAAAAAATGAAAATCGGTCGGCGAGAGATCCGGTGAATAGGGTGGATGCTGCAATGATGAGCATATGTTTAACCGATCCAGCTTATTTCGCTCTGTCAGTGCGTGCGGTACCCACTTGTCCATCTTCTTAACCTTGCCAATCTCAGAAAGGTGTCTCAATATCGTTGTAGGGTCAACTTTCATCCTGATAGCAAGTTCCCTCGTGGATACGGCTGGATCCGCTTCCACTAGAGCCTTCAGGTCATCATTCTTCACAGACGTTTTGGGTCTTCCGCGCGGCTCATTTTGCAGTGAAAAATCGCCAGTCCGAAATTTTTCGAACCAACGCTGCACTTTCCGATCGTTAACCGTATTCTCCCCAAACGCTTGGTTTATGTTGCGTGCAGCTTTTGCAGCACTATTACCAAGTTTGTACTCATATAAGAAAATGACGCGAATGTCGGCGGAATTCATATCGGCAATAAACTCAAAAGAAATAAAAAAAGGGAAGACCTTCGAGAAAACCTATTTTGCTGAAATGAGTCTCTGGCAATGGACAATACGAGTATGAATGAGGTTATGCCAAATACAAAAGTATAACGAAAACAGGGAGGAAAACGTCCGCATGTAAAGAGAATCCGACATTTCATACGCACCAACCTAATACTTTACGTTAAAGTTATTAATAACTGTAAATAACTATTAATGTTTTGTTTATATAATGGGCTGTAAAACAGGAGTTAGATTACAGTGGAGATATTCCATAAGTATTGCTTCACATAACATCGGAAATTTCAACATTAACAATAGTGTTTATTATTCACAATTCGAAAAATTTATAATTCTCCAATAGAAATGGTGCGCCAAGTTTCTCTGTCATAAAACAAGCAAAAAAAAAAAGAAAGAAAGAAGTGGAATAAAAATCATGATAAAAGATGAAAGCTGCATGAAAATGTGCTCGCAGAAGAAAATGTTCAAAGTTTTAGATCGTCCATAGAAATTAAAATTATCATTGCATTGACAGGATTCTGATAGGGAACAGCCACTCATGCGTAAAACATGGATGTTCATAAAAGTGATGTGATCATATTCACTTTCCTATTCGTTAAGCCAATGATAAGGTTTTTAAGCGTTATGTCAGGATGAAATGATTCATGACACAAATATCGAAAAATGTTGAAGCAATTGGAAAAGTTTGTTTACATATTTTTATCCTTTATTGAAACTAGAAAGAGAGCTCATTTTTGTTTATAAAACATTTGGGAAATTTTTTTTATGTTTATTATAAAAAGAGAGGAGAGAGAGTACACGTGACACTTTCATGGCTTTTATGGTCAATTAGAAGAATATTTTTTTTAAATTGATAGAAAGTGTTTTTTTTTTAAATTGACGTGCTTGCTATAAATTTTGGTTTTCTATTTCTTTAGAAAGAAGTAATTAATCGATTATTATGCGATTTTGTGATTAATTATGTGATTTTGGTCCAAGCGACCAAAAATTGTGTGTGTTTTTTCACATTTTTATTCATACGAAACTAAACTGTCAGGAAAACCAATTTCAGATGTTATCATAAAGAAGGTCCTGGTGCTCTGGCTAGTTAGCATGTCGTTCTCGTAATCGAAAAGTAGTGAGTTCGAATCCCGACCATACGCAACATGCGTCGTGTATTCACTAAAGGCGGTTGGATCACTTAAAATAGGTCGTCTCTGAGTAAAATGATGCCCCTGATCGTGGGAAACCAAATCTTGGTTTTCAGCGGGGACCTGCTTCTAAATAAGGTGCAAAACTCCCTAGTGCCTTCAGGGAATCTGAAATCATGAAATACATAAAAATCCAAAGAATTAAATGGGTTGGTCATGTTATTAGAATGAACAAAGAACGTTCAAAATAGAAAATATTACTGGCCAAGCACTCTGGAGCAAGAGCTAAGGGCCAGCCCAATCTCAGATGGGCTAACTGCTTAGAGAGGGTTCACACCATTTTAAGAGTCACCCCTTGGAAGAACATGGCCCACTGGGTGCCTCTCTTGTACTGCTGAAAAGTAAAAATTCTGGTGGCCAGGCATTGGAAACAATGTCTTATCACAAATTATTTTTTCATTTTTTTATGAATTTCAGTTATACAAAAATTAAAATATAATGATCCAGGTTCATCTAAATGAGTAGCTTTTTCAAAGATTGAGGGTACTTAGAAAGAAGGGTCACCAGCCGCTTCGACTCTATTGAGAGAGATCTGGAAATCAATCATTGCTCCAAGGGAAGTGACCTTTTGAAGAGCAAGAAAATGTATGAAATTGTGGTGACTCATCACGATTTCTCTAAGAAACTGCGGTGATTCATCTCATCTTTTCTAAGAAACACTTGACCTTTCACTAAACACTTGAATTCTTGAAGTAAAACTTAAAATCGGGGAGTGAAACTAAAAAACTTGTCTAACAAATTTCTGTGCCAATAGTGTTAACTTCATAAAATGTACCCAACCAATCAGCACACTTTGTAGGTGCGGTTTATACATTCTCGAGAGATCTGGACCGAACACAGGCTCTTAATCTCATGCTAAGAGGACGCACTGCTTTAGATTTCCTAAATTTCTTTGCTCTTCTGTAGCTTGTGTTGTCAGCAATAAATGTTATTTATTGTAAAATTTGCTTCTGGTAAAAGTCAAATATCAACTAACATACACAATAAACTTATTTCATTGAGAAAGGATTGTGTTACCATCACTGAAAAATCTTGTACTGCTACTGTCAAAACTATCAGAGTGCGGTAAATCATCAGGAATATCTCTCTATCAGAGTATGGTAAATAGGAATATCTATCAGAGTCTGTTAAATTAGAAATATCTCTTTATCAGAGTGCGGTAAATCATCAGAAATATCTCTCCATCAGAGTATGGTAAATCAGGAATATCTATCTGAGTGTGGTAAATCATCAGGAATGTAGCGGCATTTCTTACTAGAAAAAGTCCGAGACGGCAGCCGAATGTTTATCGCTCTTGTCTTCGGTTCAACAGTTCGTAAGTTCGAATCCCACCTTGGGTGTGGATGTTTGTAGTGGTTCGGAATGCACTTTAAATTCGTAGGTATTTTTCTTATTAGCCCTCGTGTGCAAAAAATAGCCGTCGAGCGACTGTGGTGTGAATCGAACCCATGAAGCATTGATCTGAAGTGCCAGAAGGCTGTTCAATCAGCTGCCGAATGATTAGCTCCCTGGCTTTCCATTCAACAGTTCGATTCCCACCACTGTCGTGTATGTTTCTAAAATTTATAAATGCACTTTGAACAATTTCTGCGTACTGAGATCTTCCGTACAAAAAATGGTTATGGAACAGTAAGCAAACCACTTTCCAATAATCCGTCAGATCGACATTATGTATCGCACTCGATACATTTTCAATTTTATGTTATTCCATGCATATTATTTGGTGCATAATTGTGAAAATGTTTAGTGGGTTTATTACCAAATTTATGCCCTTCTCGTGAGAATGTATTACTGGTGTACACATAATCCTCAGTGTAGCCACCGCGGCTTGGTTGGTTTGGGCGTTGTTCTCATTATCGTAATGTAGTGAGCTCGAATCCCGGCTTAACCGAAGATCCTTCATGTTCACTAAGGGTGACTGCGTATGGTTGCAATGTCCTCCAAGTGAAATGATATCTCTGGGCGTGGCAGGCCAAGTATTGGGGACCTTCTGCTTACTTCAAAATCACGAAGACTCCACCCGACTGCTTCTATCTAACTGGTAGAGCACAACTGAGGGAAGGATGTTGGTGCAACAGCAACGTAATCCTCAGTAATTTATTACGAATATGATTATGAAAATATATTTTTTAATAATTTACGTTGTCCGATGAAAGTTAGTAGCTATAAAATCTACGAAATGAATATATACTGTTAACTCTTTTCTTTAGTAACCTTTGTCTCTCTCAGTTTTCATTGAATATATTTTTATCTCAAAACGACATGAAAGCAAAATTATCTAAGAAAATAGAGCAAACTGTTTTTAAGTTGAAGTTCAGTGCTAAATAAAGCTTTGTGTATTTCTGTATCAATCATTTGGTGTTGGACATTAGCGAAAGAAATATCAACTGCAAAGCATGAAGTGCAAAGTAACCCTTCAAATAACTTTTCAAATATAAACTTGATTTTTCCTGTTGAACGCGAATACGTGCAGAGTGGTGTCACGCATAACGATCCACTTTTGATACCGCATCGCAGGCAGCTTAGCATCCGAAGTCCGCTGTAAGTTGTTTTAATATCCACCGTAAACGGCCTTCCTTCACGACTTTTCACATAGTATTCACTTATCGCAAAGAAAGGATCTCGGAAAACCACCAAGCATTCACTTTGAATGCAGAAACGCAACATTTTCTTTTCAGCAGTGGTCGGAATCGAACTTGGGTCCTTCTGCCCAAAAGAGCCGTCTCCTACCCTTAAATCACGGTGATACTGATGGCGTTTTTCTACTTTGAATAAATTCCAAGTGTCTGCCTTCTTAAGGGGGAGGCGAAATCCTCCGCATGGGTACCCGGTTGAGTGAGTGTGCAAAAAGTTACCGCGTACAGCATCAACTAAAGAATTGAAAATAGGATTTATTGTTGTGCCTTCAGACACATCATAGAGTAAGTCTGTAAGCATCCTTCATTTTTCATCGAGCTAACCGAATGAATAGCGTTTAACAGTTTGTGAATTGGATACCCACACCGGCCATGGATGTTGTAGGAATTCGGAATCCTCTTTAAACTGTCTGTTTCCCTATTTAAGGAACCCTTGTGTGCAGAATATGACCACACAAACTAAACCGTATTGCCAAAAAACCATTGTTCACATCAATGCATCGACACCAACGCTTAATTCGAGCATCCATCCAATCCATGTTGGCTTGACATACATCATGGGTTAGTTGATGGATCCGTTATCACGCCTTGGTTTTGGTGCCGTTTGTTTTCCCCTTAAAGCTCCAGCGATGGGAATGGGTTGAAGTGAGTGCACGGTGCCGAGTTTTCTCACTTCGATTTCCATCACTTGGTTTTGACGTTTAAGATGATGACTTTAGTAACAATGATGGATTGAGAGCTCTGGTGGATGAGGACGACATTGTCAGAGAGTATCCTGACCCAACCGAAATCAGCCGTGTTCATTGAAATAGGTGGTGTCCTCCAAGGGAAAGGATGGCTCATATTGGCGAGCCTTCTGTTGGGTTCTTGCTTCTGAAGCAGCTTCCAGATTGGCAGAGACCAGTTATACGCTATCTATAGGTTAAGAAGGAAGTGTCGCTCACTCATCTAAGTCGACTGGATTTCTTTAGAAAATATGCATTTACGTGTGTGGTGAGGAGATACTCTTATATATAAGCATTGAATCATAATGTTCTCTTTTTCAGATCCCGTTGCAACCATGGTTATCGAAAGCTGGCCTGGGTTCGCAACAGCAAGTGACCGCGCAGTCTCTTCCAGAAGACAGAAGGAGAAAAAAATGGGTTAAAGCTCAAGAACGGTTCCTCCGGCTCTCTTAGCTTTCAAATGACTGTTTAAAAATGTTCATTACATCCTGGCTTGTGTTTATTCTCCGTCATTATCATTTTATTCTCATGTTTTCTTTTAAAAGTTATCTCATTGAAATAGATTTATTGCCTTGAGATATACAGATTTTTTTTTTAAATAAATGACCTGTAAATAACAAACGTGTTCTCAGTTATTTTAATTTCATACAGAATTATTTGAAAAAATAAAATGAGAAACATTTTAGAAACTGAAATCAATACAAATCCCCCAAAGAATACAAGATCTAAAATGAAATGTTACACAACACTGCAGTGTAAAAACTGGATGAATGCGTACCTTATAAAAACAATGTTTATCTTTAAAAGTTACGTTACGCTGAGGGTGTTGCCAAAACATGAACGGCGAACGTTTCACACCTACGCAGACGCGAGAATATAGCTATTATATCATCCTCCATCGGTTTCCACAAAAATGACCCATAGAAACTTTATTATTTAATTTAATAAAATTTTTGATAAGTTGATTTATAATTGTAAAAATAATTTTGCTGTATTCATTCCAACAATACAGGATACGATACGAGGACCACGCAAAAAATTTCTGTTGCATACATAAAATTACCCTTATTTTTTTAGCATAATTTTCTTTCTTTCACACCGTGTATTAGATAGCCTAACGTTTTTCTCAGCATTTTAATATCCAACTCGTATATTGCCTTTTTGGAGAACTTTTCATAGATAATGAGCCGTATTCATGTGTCGCAATGGAGGAAACCCCGAAAACTCTCAAGCATCCAAGATGTGCTTGCACAACATCCATCTCTAGTTGTTCAACTGTAGATTGGATCGAATCCGAGACCTTGCACAAGGTCATGGTGAGCCTAACAAAACATACTTTTGTCCCATAACAAAACATAATCTGATCATGTGATTTAAAATTTGTATGATGTTATAAAAATATAACTTCCCAGTTCACTGAATTATGTCTAATGTGTTCTCCAGAACGCACATGACCACGTGACTTTGTTTTATTGCGTCTTCTGGGAGTTGTTTCACGCTGACCTACATCTTAATTTTCCTTTCCAATAAGAAGATTTAAAAGCTTCGTCACACACATCACACTTATGTACAGTTTCTTATGAAAAGAAAGTCAGTTTTAAATGTTTCTTTACATTTCTTTTAGATAAGAAAATTTAGGTGAACTGCAGTGGCGTTTACATTGTTTTACATGTGAATAATAATTGTAAAAAGTAAAATTTTCACCTAACGAGATTACTCGAGAAATCAATTTATTTTGCCAAACATTCTGATCAAAATGTTTGCACATGAGCAGTGTTACATCTTCTTTTGCTCTGCATCAAGCGACACAGGTTATTTTATTACTTTTGTGAAAGCAGTGCTCAGTTACTTTTGAGAAAAATAACTGGCGATTTCATCCAAACGTCGCTACATTGCTCTTTGCTATAGCCCACAAAAAAAGGTAAATTGGTTGTTATTCTTGGGAAATTCAACAAGTATTAACTTCTTCAAAATGTTATTCTTTTAACGGTAATGTAACAAATGTATAATAATGCTCAAATATTGAACCTTTAATTTAATTACTGGTTAGAAATTTTTTTGAAAAAAAGAAATCATCGTACTATAAATACGATGATATTAATATGCAACAGGATGTAATTCAGAACGTAAGGTTTAAAATGGTATTTAGTCTAACAAATTCAGAATACAAATTATTCTTATCAATCTTATGGAACGTTCACAGGAATGCTTTCAGCTGATGTAAAAGAAAAATTTTCTTCCGAATGCGGCAGCCATGTGAAAGATGTGTGTGTGGACCATTGTCTGGAAACCCCCTTAAAGAAATAGATTTTGAATAGCTCCCTTTGCTTGCAAAAACTAACCGAAACCGTTTTTTTATTGATATTTTGATTAATTTTGACGCATTTCTTTTATATAAATTTGACAAAAATACCTAGGCCGCGGTGGACGGAAACTCGTGACTTCCCGCACCCGTCGTGTTCTCTCATTGCAATGGGCTCCACAGTAGTCAAAACGTCCTACTGATGGTGTACCGTGACGCTGAGAGGAGTATACCAGCTCAGGTGTCGACCTTGTCACTCGACCGTGTTTCAAATGGACGAGGCAGTTAGTATGTTTCAGTGGCTTTTACTGTCGGTAGAAGAAAGTGGCTTGAGACGTATTACAAACAAAGAAAATAAATAAACAAACAAAAACTGCTTGTGAGTTAAGATAGATTAAATTTATTCATTTCAGGGCTTATAAACTTGGCAAGTTTTGGATAAGAATGTCCGATAAGGTGAGGAACCGGCAAAGAGGGCAATCTTCGCGCCGTTATTGCTACTTGGAAAGTAACCTTGAAAGTTTGTTCTTGTCGACAAGGGCGCCTGTAGTTGCAGAGAAAGCCAGGACATCTTCGACGGAGTCAGTTCCAGCAGGCAGACGAGGGGCATTGTGATCGGACTGAGAAAGGTGGGCTGGTCCTTACAACAAATCGCAGCTGACAGACACATGGATGCTTCCGCAGGGTACCGACTGTGGCAAAGATGGTTAGAACTAGGAATTGTGGAACATTTGCGGGCTGCCAGAGTGATGTCAGCACGCGTGGATCAACGTGTCCGACGACAGGCGATGGCGACCTCGTAAAACACGTCTCTTGAAATTTTGCAGCATGTGCAAGAACACTGGATGCTCCCATCTCGAGCAGAGCTATTTTTCGTCAATTGGTTGCTAGAGATCTGCGTCTGTTAAATAGACTGCCTTTGACCCCAAAGAATAGACGCGTGGAAAGGTGCCGGATTAGAGCGATGTGCACAACGGAGTGGCACAGGATCGTCTTCTCAAATGAGTCGCGCTTCTGTTTCTCCAGCGATAGTTGCCGCGACGTCGACTGGTCCGATTTTGCAGCAATTTGGAGCGCCCCACCGCGTGGCATCATGGTTTGAAGCACCACTGCATACGATTCCACAGGTCACCTCCAGTACGTATTCACGCCATTATGACAATCCAACGTTACGTGAATGATGCGCTGTTATTTCTTAATTTTACATATAAAATGTTTATCTTCTTTGTCCACACCAAAATTTTGTTTGCTGTTGAATTAAAAATTTAATAGAGTCCACAACAATTGAGTGCTGTTCACAGCTAATTTAAAATAAAAGCTGCTCGAAGTTTTGATGACAACGTTTTTAATTTAGAACAGCTCTGAACCCTCTGATAAGTTGCTTTTGCCTCGACGCATTTCGCTTTGGAACTCTTCAAGAAAGTTTTTTGATATTTTAGCAAAGTATTGTTTTTGAACTCTTCAGCAAAGGTGATTTCGCCTTTTCCAGTACATCATCCATCAAAAATATTTTTGAAGAATATGAACAAGTCCAGACTTCTCAACATCATGAAAGAAACTTTTTCCAGGCATTCTACACCTTATCCGATGCATTTTTTAAAAATTATCTGTATGAGACTTAATTTCTTGAAGCATTTTGAGTCCTATTAAATTAAATTATTTTGTACTGTGTACAATTTTATGTTTTAAACTGTAGAGCTCCTTGTTTCTACATTTAAATTCAAACTTCAGTCTTGCTTGTGTGTTCGCTAATTTATTCATTTAAATGTTTGTCTTTGCATTTCATAACTTGATTAGAAATTAAAGTGTTTAGTGATGTGTACATTTGGTCACGGTAAATTTGCAAGCTTCCAGTTTCGTTTCAACCTGAAATCAAATAGTTTATGTACCTCAAGATGTGAAACATTTGATGTTGTTATGCCCTAACCTAGATTATGCTTACAGAACGAAATGAAAATGTTCGGCGTGACTTGGATAGTGAACTTAACTGTTTTTGTGAAGTCTGTTTTTGTTCACTTTACTTATGCAAATAACAGTTACTGTTTTTAGTTAACTTACTTCTGTCAGCCCAATGTAGAACATCTGTAATGCACGGGAAGATTGTGTTTGTTTAAAATAAAATAGTGTGTTCACACACACACTTATATGTGTTAAAATGTAGTGCTTATGTCTTCACATTTAAATCAAAATTCGATTCCAAGTCTCTGAACGTTTACAATTTTTGGTCATTTTTGTATGTTGTATTAAAGATTTTATATATTAGGTTTTTCAAAGAAAAATCCTCCAAAAAGTTAAAATTTCTGAAATTGAAAAACTCACACAGTTTCCCCTGGTAAAATCGAAATTAAGTAAGCTTACGCGCGGTAACTATGAATTTATTAAACCAGATATAAAATGATTTCAACAAAGCGTAACCAAAGGACATTCCTATCGTATTTCTCTATTGAATTAAAAACGTAACTAATCTAAATAGGTACTTACTTTCTCATTCGGTATCATTAATATATTACACTGCTCAAAACAATTAAAAGATATTGCGGTTTTAGGTGGATCTTGTGGTTGGGAAACTTTTTAGCTGATTGATACGTGGTCGACAGACGTAGTAGGTTATATGAGAATAAATTCCACATGTTTGGCAGAAAAAATTGCATTTTATTGTGTACAAAAGGAAAAAAACAGTTTGTGCATATGAGAAAAAAAGAATAAAAGGCGTTGTCTTCAAAGGAAGTCATTTTCAGTAGGGGGTATGGTTTCCACGGACGGCCAGCAACGTTGAACACTTTTGAGGCATGGAGTCAATGAGGCTATTAATCACGAGTTGGGGTATTCTGTCCCACTCTTCCAGAAGAGCTCTTTCCAGTTCTTGGAGAGTTTGTGGGGGTGGTTGGTGGCCAGCAACTCGTCTTCCTAGAGCGTCCCAAACGTGCTCTATTGGATTCATGTCTGGAGAACACGCTAGCCATTCCATTCGTACGATTCCGTCCTTCAAAAGGAAATCCTCCACCAGGTTAGCACGATGTGGCCTGCAATTATCGTCCATTAAAATGAAATCAACTTCGATTTCTGCAGCGTAAGGGACTACAATAGGTCTGAGGATCTCATCCCTATATCGGCGACCAGTCAGAGGTCCATCTCGAATGATATAGAGGTCTGTGCGCCCGTCAATGGAGATGCCACCAATACACCAACACTCCCCCACCGCCAAATCTGACACTTTCGTGCACGAACTCTGGATTATTCCTACTGCCACGGTCCCTCTAGATGAAAATACGCTTATTATCAGGATGAACAGAAAAACGGGACTCGTCAGAAAAAAGAACATTGCTCCATTCATTTCTCCTCCAGTTCACATGCTCTGTTGCCCACTCCCTGCGGTCGCGAGGATGCCTTGATGTTAGTTTAACACATACCATCGGTCGGCGAGCATGCAGACCTACACCATGGAACCGGTTTCGGACAGTCTGAGTTGAAACCGTGGTGTCAGTAGCCGAGCGAAGGTGTTGTTGGAGAAGAGTAGCGTTCATATTTCGGTGTCTCCGAGCCGTTAACACTAAATAACGATCTTCATTGGGCGTTGTTGCCCGTCTACGATCTTTTCCTGGTCTTTGGCTTGCACTTCCAGTCTCCAAAAAACGGTTCCATATCCTGGAAATCACATTTTGTGACACTCCAATGGCTTGCGCTACTACCGTTTGAATTTGGCCCCCTTCTAACTTACCAACAACTCTCCAAGCTTCTGAATCGGTTACATGACTTCACTGAGACATCGTACTCATCGAAACAAAGCAGTCACTGAATACTGATCATCCTTGTATTCATTATCTTTTATTCAGTTGAAAGTCAAATTTCATTCACTGCCGCTGAGGTGACGTTTTTGACGTCGAACTCAAAATTAGCATACTTCATAGTTTGCAAATCAGAAAAATTTTCATTTGTGATTCTCTTCTTCCATTTTCAGCAAAAAAAATTTCGTTTATATCTTTATTTTATGCAAAACTTACAATATCCTTTAATTGTTTTGAGCAGTGTATTATACATGTCTAATTATAAATGCAGTTAATTTTAATTTTATTGTTTCTTGGATTAAGGTTACCGTTGGAAAAAGCATTTTATCTGCTAGATATTTTCTAAAGATTAGTGATTACCTTAAAATAAGTGGGAAAATAGGACTCATTTGCTGACCACTATCTTTACAAGACACTCGCGTCCTTTAGATACATTTGAAAATTTTTTTGGAACTTTACAAAAATGGATTTCATTTTCTTCAATCTTTTGCGATGAATATGTCTGTTTTCACCAAGTCTTGAAATATGGAATTTCTCTCTTCGGGATCTCTGCCGATAAAGATTCATAAAACGCTGATCTTCAATTTTGCAAAAATGTCGACAGTTATTAATAGGAGTGCAACAGCTCAATTGCAAAACTCCATAGTGCCTTCAGGGAATCTGAAATCATGAAATACATAAAAATCCAAAGAATTAAATGGGTTGGTCATGTTATTAGAATGAACAAAGAACGTTCAAAATAGAAAATATTACTGGCCAAGCACTCTGGAGCAAGAGCTAAGGGCCAGCCCAATCTCAGATGGGCTAACTGCTTAGAGAGGGCTCACACCATTTTAAGAGTCACCCCTTGGAAGAACATGGCCAAAAATAAAAAGGCCTAGAAAAAAATTCTTGAGAAGACAACCCATGGGCGTCGTGCCATTGAATAAAGAAAGAGGTTCGGTCCAATCAGCAACAGTCGAAAGAAGGAAAACGTCTGCGTATTGTACTAAAATAGTATTAGGAGAGTTATAAACACTTTCTATCAATATGTATCTCATATTTTGATTCTTTAACTCTTAGTGTTTAATGATATGACTTTCGAAGTGGTAGTTTTTCTTTCAAAAGATTTATTCGTTTCAACCGATACTTGTTCGTAGAGATGAGTACATAAGAAATGTCTGGGCCTTAGTGGTTTGGGAATCGGCCTTCCTTATCGGAGGAGTTCGATTTTCAATTCCGCCAAAGACCCATCGAGTACATGCGATGCACGTGCTCGTTAAATCTGGAATCGAAAGTCCTGTGGTCAGTCGTTGAACAGTTACCATGGGTGCAATGGTTTGAAGAAAATTTTCTCCCCCTTCAGATCAGTGTCAAAATTGTGGGAGTGGATCCTCTGATAGTGCCATCTATCGGAGAGGAGTATTAGAGCAAAGACGAACTTTCACCTTCGTGTTGCTCTGATTGAACGAAAGACGCAACCTTTTAACTTAATTTCGCATAGCCGTCAGGTAGCGAAGTTGGCTTGTCTAAGGCATATACACAGAGCGGTGCAGGCGAGCCACGGACTTAAGGTTTAAGAATTTGGAATAATCCACTATCACCAAGCGCCTCGTCATTTTGAACCATTTCAAGTAACGAGTCACACCTGAGCTGGCATTCACATTCACGGCTCACCAGAGGAAGGACGTCACAGATTCAACCCCCACCCATGGAGCTCCAGCAACCCAGTGAGGGAGAATATGGTCCCCCTCCCCATCACTACCAATGGCGAATGGCGCTTCATTTTGCTGAACTGAATAGAAGCGGCAGGACACCAGGCGGAATTCGCCAGTTTTCAAAAACCTTATCTTCGAGTAGAAATAAGGCTTTCGATAACAGATACGTTTCTTAGGCCGTGGAGGCCTGGTTGGTTAAGGCGTCGTTCTCATCGGAAGGTAGTGAGTTCAAATCCCGACTTAACTGAAGATCCGTCATGTTCGCTTATGGCGGCTGGGGCATATTAAAACTGGTGTGGTCGCAATGTCCTCCAAATGAAATGATACCTTTGGGTGTAGCAGACCAAGTATTGGGAGGTCTTTTGCTTGGTCCCTGCCTCAAAATGATGAAGACTCCACCCGGCTACTTCTGTCTAACTGGTAGAATCCAACTCAAGGCTTGGTACAGGGAAGCATGCTAGCTCACAATAACCAACAACACAATATATTTCTTGCAAAAAGCGCCAAATCCTGCCGTTTCTTAAGATTTGACGTTTCACTCTTTGATAATAAATTTACACCAAAAATGTTCGGTGGGTTAACGAAAACTTCCTTCTTGTTGTGAACAAAAATAAAGAAGTTTCGGTTTACTGTTTTCACTCATTAGAGCATAAAAATGGGAAGGCTGAAATGCAAATTGCTCTATCATGCTTATAATGCAACAGGTTGCATCACAATCTTTACGCAAACAGTTCTTATTTTTCGATGCGTGTGTTGTGAAAGGGAGATTTTAAAATTCATTTCAAATGCAAGAGAAATGCTTTTTATCACAAATTATTTCTTACATTGTAAATTGTTCTATTTTTTCCGTCAGCATGCGAAGTATATACAAATGCAAGTGGATCCTTCATTTCACGCCCGGGAAAATTACCTTTGAAGTTTGGTGAGCCACTCCCTGCTGTAAAATGAGATGAAAATGTCTGGGAAGGTTTTCCGAAATATTATAGTGAAACAGATGATCGGTTTACGGCATTATTTTGGTTCGCCTTTTTTTTTTTTTTTTTTGTTTTACTATATCACCTTGTATCATTCAGTAACAATGTATTTCTGCAAATCAGCAAATGTTTAAATTACAGAGAAAAGTACTTAAAAAACCCGTTGCTGATGTTTCAAAGCGGTCATTGCCTTTATCAAATATCGAATAAGAAAACAACGCTAAAATCTGGACTCAAATGTATAATATTTATGGCGCAATTTTAATTTTGAGAAATTTTCGCTGGTTTCACCTTTCTTCGGAAGTCTAAATATTTTTATAACATCAGGAAGATCGAGAAATGAGGATAATCAAAACAATATTTTATTCTGATAATCCTAGCTTGCGCATTATCGTGGAGGATCGTTTAGAATATTTTGTTTAAACTATACGCCTATTAGAATACTTGTAAAGATAATTCAACTGATTAATCCTAAATAAAAAATCCGTTACAAGACTACTCGCTACCTGAATTGTTCGTTAATCGATCATCGATTTACCACAGATTGTTTTGTGAAAATTGATTGATTCTTCTGGAGAATCTAAAAATGAAATTAAAAAAAGGATGTGTAATGTCTCAGTAAGTTCATTAAAATAAAATTATACATACGTATAATCTTGCATATTCATCAGACCTTTTCATTTCTTGTTTATAAGGCATGAAAGAACATGTCCAATGTCTCGATTGCTTTTCTCTCTATTATAAAACTTTCCAAAAGTGATGAATAGCATTGTTGTTGCAAAGATTCCTAATCTTACTGATATCAGCTTGGTTTGGGTGCCATTCTAAGGCGCTGACATTCTCCCACTCATCTTTAACGACTGGACGAGGAGAAAAGTGCTCAAAATAAAATGAGTTTCGATTTTGAATGAAATCAAAACCGAAACCGATGGTGTATTTTTGCTATAAATATTCTATTGGAAAAGAAAAAAATTCCAGTATCGCGAACTTTGAAGTTTAAGAGGTAAGCAGCATAATTCAAGGTAGATGAGAAACAATTTTTGGTCAATTTGGTTTGGCACCCACCACATCATGCTCCGAGAAGTATTCGTTAGAATTCTTTTTAGTTCGTTGTCCGAACACAAAAATCTTTTGCGAAAGTGTTCGTTGTCTGATTTGCTCACTGTCCGAACTGCTCTTGTAAATCGATCTCCCACTGTACGCCATAGTTTTATTTAACGTTTTTACTACTAATCGGATTTTTTAAATATACTTATTTAGAAAGAACACATGGCATAACAATTATATCAACTTGGCGACATCTTTTTACACATTACCGAAAAATTAAAAAAACACACCAAAAGAAATAGGGAGCAACTGCGAAATTCAGGTGACCAGGAAAACGATTCAAACTTTTAAACAATTCACTCACTCGAAAATGCATCAAAAGATTTAATTATATGGCATTTGTTCTAAAATATGATTATCGGTGCATTTTTGAGGGCGCTCCGTGGCTGAGTGGTCAAAGCATCACTCCACTAATCGCTTGAGAGTGTAGGAGTGTGGGTTCGATTCCCACCGTGGCCCTGGGTGTTATCTTCTGTGGTTGTACATCTGTCATTGTGCTATTTGTCCTATTATCGACGAAGACTCACAAGCGGATCTCAAGAATCAAGCATACAAGTCTGAATATATGTAATGTAATAAATAAAAAAAAATTTCTGACTTCTTCCTGCTCATTGAAACAGCCAACCCTTCATCCTTTCTCATGTGATAAGGCTGACACCTGAGTTGGTATTCTCCTCTGTTTTGTTTGTTCTCTCTCTATAAGTAGCCCAGAACTGGAATCCACCAGTTTGGTGAAATCTGCTGGGTGGGAGTCCTCATCATTTAGAAGTAGGGACCCAGCCCCCCGATACTTGTCCTGCCACCCCCAAAAGTATCATTTCATTTAAATAATATCAATGGGACCACTGCCTATCGCATGTGTCTCAGCAGTCTTTAGTGAACACGACGGATCTTCAGTGAAGTCAGGATTTGAACTCGCGGCCTTTCGACAATGAGAATGACGTCCTAATCAGTGAACTGTTCCAAGCAAGAGGAGATACACAGTTTTTTCGTTATCGATGGTAAGAAAAGTTTTCTTTTGTTTTACTACAAGATGCGTTTTTAATATTACATGCTTAAAAAATTTAATTTGTTTTCAGCTAAAACTTACTGTTACATATAAAAACTTCACTCTATTTAATGAGAAAGAAAGATCGCGAATAAAGAACTGATTGTGCCCATTATTTCGAAAATATTCCTATAAGTAAATTTCATCTGTTGCAGTGCTGCCCACCCTGTGCGTGCCTGACTAAGGATAGGGAGGTCCTGAGTTCGAATCAAGGTTCGGGCATGGATGTACTTTCTCTCTCTATCTATCCTGTCTTTGTCCTTTCCTTGTATGAATGAGGTGTGAAGGGTTGCCTACCCTATAAACGAGTACCTATGGCATGTGTGTACTGAGGAAGTCGGACTTCACACCAAAATAGGGTTCATTTGAAAAAGTGGAGCAGCGCACCCCATATTGCCAGCCTATAGCTGGCACAAAACAACAACAACATCTGTTGCAGTTAAAAAACTTTCAAAAGCAATTTTTTTTGCGATGAATTTTATATTTTATCCCATTATGAATATTTTTTAACCACTTAATGAATGAACTATCATTTCTTAAAATATTAAGTAAGATGGAATGTTATATGTTCATTCTAAGATAACTTATAGGATAAGCCACATTATTTTATTCTATTGAAAACTTAATTATTTACTTTACTTTAAAATTTTCTCGGACTGTTAATTGGTAAATGTTTTATAATATTCAATATACGAAGATAAAGCAAGGTATTTAGTTGACTGAAAATGCGACTTTCAATTTAATTAAAATTGAAAAGTTATTCATATTTTACAATTTTCATTGAACTTTAAGAGTACTAAGTGAAAGTTCAAAGCAGAATTTTACTCATCGTTAAAAATAGATTATTTGCTAATCCAAAATCTGAATAGGTTACGCGAGAGGTCATTTAGGGTTAAATATGGCCGTACAATAATAATAAAATAGGCGAAGCACAGTGCATTAAAATATTAACTAGATAATAACTGGGGTTTTCAAGAAATTTGTTGATCCTGGGAAATTTGAGAGAGACTTGTTATCATCGTAACTTCTAATTTTATTTGATCGATTACGCCATTTTACTGCGATTATTATTCGCGTCTGAGACGCTCTTGGCAGTCTTTTCATTAAGGTTGGCTCTGTTATGGAGGCTGCTTGGCGAATAAATCATCGCCAGACTGCATGTAAACATTCGCTTGCGTCACTGATTAAATGTAATTGGTTATTATTCTTACGATTCAAAATGTATGCTGCAAATACATGAAAATGACCCTCTTAGGACGGCGAACTGAATTTCTAATAAAAAGTTTGTTGACTGCGAAAAGAAATATTTTTCGAGATTACAAAGTGTAATAAAGTATATCATTCATAAACTTTTTTGCTGACTTTTTTAAAAATATGATATTTTTCCTCATAAATTTATTTATAATTAAAAATCACAACGATTATTTATATTCTTATAACTATCCCGAAATATTTAAGCTCATATTTTTCCATTTCCTTTTCTCTAAAAATTAAATGCATAATTTTCTTTATTAGGTTAGTAGTATGTATAATTTTTATTTATATGTATAATCTTTTTTATCATATATATTATACACGTTCCTGTCAATTAAGTTATTCACAGTATTTTTAACATACTATATCTTGTAAATAAAAGACTGTCTAATGGTCAGCGTGCTTGTCTGCGGGTAGAGAGGTTCTGGGTTCGAATCCCGATTCGGGCATGGATTTACATTCTTTCTGCTGTCTTTGTCCTTTCCTTGTAAAAATAGATTGTGAGTGGTCACCTACCCTATAAACGTTTGCCTATAGCATGTGTGTACTGAGGAAGTCGGACTCCACACCAAATGACGGTTCAATTGGAAAAGTGGAGCAGAGCACCTCCTATTGCCAGCCTAACTGTCACTAGACGACGACAACAACAGCAAAAGACTTTTAGCCATTTGTGCAAGTTGAAAATTTTCTCATTTTCGGACATGAGTGACAAATTGATGAAATTCAATATCTTTTTCCAGGTTTCCATGCTTTCTAGTGTACGCAATCACGCGCAGTTTGTATGCTACGTTATAGCAATATCGACGTTTCTTTTTTTAAGCCATAACTTACAAACAAATTAACGGAAATTTCACGCACTTCATTCACAAAAATGGAAAGAAACTGTGATCGTCGATGACAGCGCCAACGCTGAACACTTCGTCACTAACATTCACACACTCCGCAAGAAAAAAATCGCATCACTCCGTATTGAAGAAATTTCTAGAAATGTATATAATAGAAAACTGAGTATTGTTGTATAAGACGCATCCCGTATTATTTCAAATAAAAAAGTACGCCTTCAAACACCGACCCATAAGGGAAATGACAGATAATGTATCTTAAAATTTATATGAGCATTTAATTGTAAAAAGTAATCGAATGAATAGCTTAACTGAAGTCTTTTCAATTTTAGAACACGAAATAGAGTTTGTAGCTAACACTGAAGACAACATCAGAAGTCAGACAACACACTGCTGATCACCCACCCTGAAAGAAGCAATCACGTGGCATTTACAATCATGGGTCAGAGGCATTAATATTGCTAATCGTTAGCACCGCAGCTCATACGCACAGCTCGGGTGATTACAGCGCCACCTGCAAACGCTGCAGAGTTGGAGCAGAGATATCCGATTTTGGAGTATGACGATTTCTTTTTCGTACCTCATTTGCATTAGCTACTTAGTTGCGCCTTAAGACATTGAGTGTCCCTCGAGGAAGTTACCGAGTTCTGGGGGCTGACGGAGCCAAGTGACCATTCTTCAGAGAGAAAGATCCCGAGTTCAATTCTAGCCATAGATGAACAACGGGTGTTGCGTTTTTGCTTTTTGCATGCACGTCAGTCAGGATGTATTACAGTCAGGATGTCAGTCAGGGAGTTTTACGGATTTCCTCCCTTGCGACAAATTACTACAGCTCACTATCTATGAAACGTCCCCCCCCCCTCAGAAGATAATTTACGTGGTGGACACTAAAATGATCTACAAACGACTTTACGCCGTTAAGCTACCCACCACGTTGTGTTAAACGTCCTTCAACTAGTGTGGTGTGCACGTGAAGAAGAGTGTACCACCTCAGATGTGACCTTTTCACATGACCGTGGTTCAAAATTATGAAGCGCTTGGTTTTTGGTATGAAAGTTTTTGAATTCATCTCAACCACTTGTTGAACAGCTGTGTGCTCTAAGCAAGCACATGTGTCGATTGCTTTAGAGTTTCCCGAGATTATTTCCTAGCTGCACGACTGAAGGCTGCTGGGGCACTTTTGATATGTCGTGATGGCAATGTCCTCCAAGTGAAATGATACTTCTGGAGTGGTAGGGGGTGGTCTTCTGCCCGGTACCTGCTTCTAAATTATAATGATTCCCTCCTGGCTGCTTTCATCTAACTGGTAGAGCCCAACTCTGGGCTAGGTGCAGGGAAGTATGCAAGTGCAACATTATTGTCACTCTATTAAGCCATTTGTTTAAATAAACAATGGAATTTACAGTAAATTAAGGTATCATACCAGTAAATTATGAAACCAGAGTTCCATAATTTACTTCAACTTCCGAGTTTTAACGTCATTTTTTGTGTTCGCTTCAATATATGATTCGGTCGTATGTTGTAAAAGTTATGAATGTGTAGTTGCATGTTATTTTAAAAGGGGTGACCTTGAGAAACTTTACAACATGTAAATTAGTTTGTGGTTAAAAAAGGAAATGTATTAGTTATTAGTCTCTGTGCTCAGATTAACATATTCCAGTGGCTTCTATAACATCTAAAGCCACCAATGGAGTTTTTAACACTACGGGGGGTGATTGGTTAACGAACATAATCCATTACAAGGCTGTTCGCTATCCGAATTGTTCGTGAACCGATCATCGTCTTACCGTTGATTTTTTTGTGAATTCAATTCATTCATTCTGGAGACCCTAAAAATTAAATTAAAAAGGATGTATTATTTCTTAATAAGTTTGTTAAAAATAATATTACATTATTATAAAATATTAAAAATATAATACACATGTATAGTCTTGCATATATTAACTAGTACTTTTCATTTTTCGTTTATGGGCCACTAAAGAACATGTCCAATGTTGATTGCTTTTCTCTCTTTTTGAAGAAAAATTCCTAACCTTACTGATATCAGCTTGGTTTGGATGCCATTTTAAGACCATTGCTCTGACATCATGCCATTTCTTCAACGAATGAACAAGGAGGTGCTCAAAATAAAATTGGTTTCGGCTTTAAAGGAAATCAAAACCAAAATTGATGGTCTAATTTAGCTATAAATTTTCTATTGGAACAAAAATTCCAGTATAGAACTTAGAAGTTTAATATAGGCAAGCAACATAATTCAAGGAAGATGAAAAATCGAATTCTGGTCCGTTTGGTCAGGCAACTCTGGACATCATGCTGCGAAAGCAGAGAAGTGTTCATCAGAATTCGTTTTAGTTTGTTATCCGAATGAGTGTTCGTTCTCCAAACACAAAATCGTTCGTGGAGGTGTTCGTTGACCGGTTTGTTCGCAGTCCGAACTGTTCGTTAACCGATCACTCACTGTAGTACCTAGAAATCTTTGGACTTCACAAAAACAGCTTTTAGTTTTCCCTCTGAAATATATGCTGTTTGTTGCTTGTAGGAATTTGGAATCCCTTTTAAACTTAAGTTATGATTAAATTAGCTTTCTCATGCAAAAAAAAAAAAAAGTTATTGCAGAGTCAATCAAAAAGTTTCAAAAAAATTCTCAAAGTTTATAACTTTCCACAGGAAATAAAACGAGAGAAAAAATATATATAATGAAGGAGGTAATACTTTTAGATATCAGTTTTCGGTAGAAAAGTAAATGATAGTTGAAATTTAAAATAGCAATAATCTTTTTTGAAAAGGTACTATGGAACATGTTAAACGATTTTCTCTGAAGGCAAGAATTACAATCCCCAATTAAAAACCGTCTTTATTTTCGTATTCAGGTGGCGGTAATGCTATTATTATATCAGTGATGACAGCACCACTAAGCGGACTGAATCTTGAATTTATATATATTATATACCTATGTAGTTTTTGATATGAAATTTTAAAATAACACATTTCACTATTAAAAAAAATTAGCTGTTATTTTTACTACTGATATGTGATCACGAATTTTATTATTTGCTAACGAAAACCATGAATAAAACTCATTAAAAATAATAGAGATGTAAGCATTAATGAATGTCCTTTCCATTTAGTTTCATATCATCCTAGTTTAATTATTTTTTCTGTAATTTTATTTCTTTCATGAATTTGACAACCAGTTTATTTTTAAAATGAAATTAGAAACTTGATGTTCTGATTAAATCATATTAAATGCAATCCAATTTGAGTGACATTTGGGTTCAGTGTAGAATCGGGTACCCCTTGTGAGTGGTTTGGCGTAAAATTTGGAGATACATCTTGGTGATTAATTTTTATTTCTAGTAACCCTGGTAATCCTATCTTTGTATAGCTTTTGTGTAGCGTCCATTTTATCTCTCACTTCTTGGCTCCTATCTTGGCGTCAAAAAATCGCCAAAGAATCAAGGAGTATCCAATTGCAAACTTTTACCTTGCACATTTCATTTATTATAAACATATTTAGGTTCTAATATGTATTGAATGTTACTCGTCGTAAAGTAAAGATGTTTTGATGGTTTTAAATTATCTATGTAAACAGCCTTCCCTGTATATTTATTAAAAATAGTAAACTTTCCGGCAGAAGGAGCTGTGTCCTCACTGCATCGTTTATCATGTCAAATGTTTTGCAAAATCATGGCGTATTTTATTTCTGGGCTGTTGGAAGTCTTCTTATTAGTCGGTGTTACAATATTAATGTGTCCTCAAAAGGAGAATTTAAAATGCTTACATTGTGTTTCATCTTCTTATACCTCAAATTGGCTTACGTTATCAACGTAAACATTAATTTAAAGCATCAATTTGATCAATTCATCGTTACATTGCCCTGCAGTGATTTTTTCGTATGACAAATAGTAAACAAAAACTGCTTGCTTGCATTTGAATTTTGTAAATCTTACCAATTTAGTTTTGCTTAGTAACTCTGCAGTAATGTCTAATCAGACTTGTACTAACATCCGCATCAGAAACAATGCCACAAAAAGATGAAAATGCTCTCGGAGTCTTTGAGTGGTGGATACTAAGAGCTAATTTTGTAGGTATACAAGTTGCTGACTTATGACGCAGACGCTCGAGTTTAGAACTCTGTCGTCCTTTCAAGAAAGCGAGATCATCAAATACATAAAAATACCAAGAAATGAATGGCCTAGTCTTGTTATTAGAATGAACAAAGAACTTTCAACAAAGAAAGTGTTATTAGCCAGGCCCTCTAGAACAAGAGCTAGTTCCTCATCCCCGTCTTAGATCCAGTGACTGACTAGAAAGTGATCTCGCCATTTTAAGATTGATCAATTGGAAGACCATGACCAAAAACAGAGAGGCTTGGAGGAAAATTATTAGGAAGGCACCCAGGGTTGTCATGCCTCTTAGGAATAAACTCAACAGGAATCTTTTTATTCATACAATGTCATTTTTCATAATTAACCACTGAATATTAACTGTTCTTTGAATTATTCTTCATTTGTTAAGTAATTTTTCTTAAATAAACGGTAATATTATTTGGGGAGGAACTTCTGTGGCAACGGAATCGCTAATTACTTCTCGGCGTTACTCTTTCAGTCATCCTTTGTGAATTATTTGAGTTTTTTAGTGGAATTATAAGAAAGGATTTCGTTAATTAACCTTATATTTGTACATTGTTTGCTGTACAGTACCTAGACTTGGAACGATTCCATTTCTCCATCGCAAATCTCTCCGTTTATTTATTAAAAATAGTAAACTTTCCGGCAGAAGGAGCTGTGTCCTCACTGCATCGTTTATCTGTCAAATGTTTATTTAGTGACAACTCACAGGAAAGGCATAGAGAAATTGTAACTGTTGCAAGCAATTTATGAATGTATAAAAATTAAAAAGAGTTACGATTGATAATGTGAAAGCAGCAGTTTGTGATATTTTGTTCCATTTGATGACGTGTTCACTTGCACCGCCAGAATGGGAAAGTACAAAAAATTTATTTAAATTTTTGGGTTTTTATAAATAAAAATTCATTTAAAAATGTTTTGTGAATAACGAACGCTTATTACTGAGAAAAACTTATGTCAACGTCAAAATTACTTGTCACGTGATTTTGACGTCACATGTAATCGTATTTCATATTTTGCAATATTATATAAATCCGCGTTCTTCACAGATTGTGACTTTTTTAACGGATTTCAAGCGGAAAGTAAAACGCCATGCCCACTTGTTAATTTTGATCAATTTTTGAGCCAAATTTCAAAGGGAAGTTTATTGAATGAACTATGGAATGTTTAATATATGAATATATAAGTCAGTTTGTTCGCGCGTTTTAATTATTAAAATTCCTCATTTATAAACTCAAATGTTTATTTATTGATAAAAATTTAGTTATTTGTTTTATAAATTTTGATTCGATTATCAATAATTTATATTGAAATTGACATCACTAGAAATTTTCGTTTTTTTCTTACAAAGTTTGCCTTCTTTTCTTAAATCTCATTTAACATTTTTTGCTTTCATAACTGTTACATTTTTGGAATTATTGATACAACCTTATTCGTCATCATGTACTTTCGCATTGATTAAATTCATATTCATTTATACTGACATCAATACACCTAAATTGTTAAAATTAATAACTAAACCTTAATATTTTTTAAAGTAACCTTTTCATCAGTTTTCTACGGATATTATATTAATTTTTATTGTATTTAAACTTGAGTATGTGTACGAATATAATATGTAATAAACTCTTTGTAAGTTAAAATTAACTGTCCACTTTCGAAGTAGTCACCTCAGATCATTAAAATTTTCTGAGGGCACCAAAATTTTCGAGACCTGTAGTGTTTCTCTGAACAAATTACTCCAGAACACACCCTTGAGTGCCAGGGGCCATCCAAGCAGGATTTATACCACGATCCTTTAATGGTACTAGATTTTTTTAGGGGTGTTTAGCGTTATGGACCTCGTCTAGCACTGCTGGACAAAGGGGACATGCAACAAAAAGTTAAAATTACATGAATGTGCCTCATAATGTGCTAAAAATGATGTCAAACACAATAATTCATAAGAAAAAGCCGCGTAATATTCAAATCACTGTTTATTAAAAGATTATTTTTTGAAATATCTGAGAATTCATTCGATTATACTGAAAGCAATCGCAAAGGATTTTCTTGAAAAATCAATTATATTTTGTCAATTCTATAGATTTTTCATTTTGAATTATACTAAAATTTAATAGATTTTTCATTGCAAAAAAAAAAAGTTAAATATCAAGTATTTATTTTAGAGAAAGACCTCACACCTCAATTAACTTTTCCTAGAATACTTAAAAAAGTAAAACAAATTAAATATGTTTTATAAATTTTATCTAACTTTACTGATACATTGATTGGAACTTTTTTTTACCAGTCCATAATCTGATACCAAAATAAATAACAAAATGCGATACTTCTAGGTTAAGAAAACAAATAATGTGATATAATGGCACATATTAAATGATAAAAAGGCAAAGATAAATAAATATTATGTACAAATGTAGAAAATAGAAAAGACAATATTCAACGAACTTTTTAATCCCCTGTTTTACAAATCTGCCTTTTATTATTTCAGCAATATTAATTAAAAGAATTTTTTTAATGTTGGCGTAAGTAAGGCAATAATCTTACGATTCAAAATAGATTGTTTACAAATATTGCAATTATTAATTTTATATTTTATTAAATAATGAAATTTTTAAAAATTTAAATCGTCGTTGCCAAATTAAACTAATTATAAAGTGGTTGTTTTGTCATGTCTTTTTCATTTTGCTTTTTCTGCTGTTCTATTGTCCATGTGTTAAAGACTAGAATCAATTGAAAACGGCTTTTCAAACCTATGTTTTTATCCTAATATAAGAAATCGTTTTATTAACAAAATGAGCTTCGACGCTATTCTCAGACATTCGATGGTGAATTTCGCCTTGTTTGCTGCCGCTCGAAGAATGTTCAAGAATAGCGTTCGAAGGAAGGCAGGCAGCAAACTCGCCGATAGGTCAGATTTACAACGCCTTCTCAGTACGATGTGACGTGGAACAGACGTTATCTGACGTCATGGATATTTTAAACCAATGAGAATCGTAATAAAGTGGCGTACTCAGGATCTCAACTGTAACGAAAGAAACAACCGCTTTACGGTTAAAAAGAAGCCCCAAAAGCATGAAGGTCTTTGTTATTTTAAAATAGGGACTAAACAGAGGGCCAGCAAACATGGTCTATCAGCCCTAGAATATGGAAGATATTGCAACTATGAGCCATTTTACATCGTCCATCTATCATTAACTAACCTAATAAATCTTCGTGGTTTGGTATTGAACTCATTGTCTTCCAGTTGTGAGAACACTTTTCACCAGCATGAATTCTGATTGGGTGGAAGCGAGATGTTGCGGTTTTGCGTTGCATTTTATTTCTTCGTTTAATCGATACTCTAGATAATTTATGTTTTTACCCGGATCTACGAAATTATCAAATTTGATTGCTGAAACAACGACGTTTGCTTATTGCGTTAAAAGGCATTTCATCAGAGAAATAAACTAATGAAGTTAATCTTAAGTCCAGTTAATGAAGCATGCAAAACCTAAGAAACAAGGTAATTTTAATTAGACAGCATTTAATTAAACAGAAATTGCAGAAAAGGGCCAAATTGCAGAAAAGAAAGCAATCAAATGTGTCGATAACCACTGTTAACATTGCCTGAAGCGGACGCTATTAATATCGACAAAGCGTTTCTTTCCTTCCACGAAATTCATTTTGAATTTTAAAAATGTTTAAGAATTCCTAAGCGGACGATTTGGATCATTGTTGATAAAATAAACGACTTTGTATCTAGAGCTTTGCATATTTTGAATTTCTTTAAAAATATTTGTGATACAGTAGAACCTTGCTTAACGAACACCTCTCATAATAAATACTTTGCAGGGACAAGCAAAATTATTCTAAAAGAATGACTTTCTTAACGAGCGACAGATGGCATAACGAGTGTCGAGGAGAGGAGGTTACAATAGTCTGTGTTACACCAGAAGATTGTGCACGTGCTTCACCAGAAGCATGCGTTCCATTTGAACCGTAGTGTCTCCAGTGATCGCACATTTTCTCACACTTGTGTTTTATGTGCATGAATGAGAATGAGAGGCAATCGCTTCCACATCGTTTCACACCTCAAGATGATCGGCTATGAGTTGGGATTACCAAAAAAACTCAAAGTTCTGCTTGGAAGAAGCTTTGGCTGGAGAACATTGCCGAATGTGTCTTTCAGGGGTTCAAGCTAGTACGTATGGAACCTGCAGTCAAGGTAGGTTATCCAAAGAGACAATTTATTCAGTGTATATTAAAATGCCTTTCTTTAAAGCCGTTATGCTTTTCATTACCGGTCGTATTCACCAACCAGAGTTAACTCGCGAGTCAGGGTAACCCGCATCCGATGTCACGAAACCTTACTCACCAATGCCAAAAGAGCGAGTTATCCTCTGATATTTCATGCCGAGTTCACCCATTGATTTTGGAGAGTTAACGCCGAGTTTTCTTGCAAATAAACAGGGTGGATGAAGTGAAAGCAGTTTGAGTCAGGGTCGTCCGATTATCATGTAGGTTTTTCAGTGGATGATCAATTTGGTTGCCTAGTTAGAAATAAATACATGAATAACTAATGCATATATTTTATTTATAAAAAATATCCCAGTAAATTTATCAACGTTTAACTGAAATTATAACTTAAACACACAAGTCGCATATCACTGATCTATTTGAATTTTTGAATGTAATAAAGTAATTTTATAGAATTTTCAAATTAAAGTCGATATTTCCACAATCAGCCTCCACAACTTTCATTCTAGAAACATTTAGAATGATATTTTGAAATGACTACATGTTACTGATAAAACAACATTTTAGGTGCAGTTCCATCATACTCTTGTACGATCATCATCATTGGGATCCATTGAGGCAGGATATTATGTACTCTAAAATCGGCTGCTTTTACCCATGATGGCACTGTCAATTTATAGTGGACTCCCTCACATGTGGGAGTTTACGAAGTTGCTGACCAGAACTCCCCACCGCCTCTCCCACCAAACTGAGGTGCAACCACTTTGAAGACTCCTCCTGATCATGCCCTGGAATGTCCTTGCAGTGCTTCTTGCGCAGACTACTTCAGCTAGACTTTGGTCTGGTCATGTAAAGAGTCTCATGTTCTGCCATCGCTTCTGCCTCTCATATTCCTGAAATCATAGTTTTGGCGCACCTCTATTGCGCCACAAAACCCAACCAACCGTCTCCCTCTCATATCTTAGACTCTATTGGTTCCTTTTTGAGGCAACTGTTGAATGAGGGGGGTGTTGTTTTTGATCTAATGGTACGACATGGTCTCTGGGACGTAGTTTAATTTATCTAAACCAAAGGGAAAAACAACCTAAACAACATCCTTTGTGACGAGAAAGAAAAAGCCGCAATGACTGTCTTAAATATTTGCTTCGTGTATTGTTTAATAAGGTTTATATCTTTAGAATCTACTAAAATATACACGCATAGCGGTGCTGGCGAGCCCCGGACTGTACCTCAAGGATAACGGGTTTAGAATACTCGGCCATCACCCAGTGCCTCGTCATTTTGAACCACGGTCAGGTGCAGAGATCACACCTGATCTGGCACCCTCCTCTTCACATCCACGCCACACCAGCGGAAGGACTTTGGATGTCACATATCAACGTATACACGTTCCCAACCCATGGAGCTCCAGTAACCCAGTGAAGGAGAGTAGGACGTGGTCATCTTCACAGTTACTGCCTGCGACAAATGATGCTTCACTTTGCTGTTCTTAACGGCCCCTGGAGTTTAAAATTAATATGTTTAACTTTATGTTTATTTACTTCAAGAGTTACTGTTGGCGGCTATTTTTTATTCCGTAGAATTATCTCCGTGTAACAAATAAAGTTGTTTTTAAGTGTCCACAAAATTGATTTATTTCTGTTACTATATACTGGACTTCATACTTCCCCGGGGATCATGACAGACGAACTCCCTTTCATACGGATTACTGACGGACATTTTGCTTGACGCTGTGCAATTACATTTTTGATACTCAACAAGAACCTACAGTTCAAGTTACAGCTTCTCGACCGAAAAATACAGTATAAGGAATGTTGAATTTCTACAAGCATTCAAGCTCAATTTTGATCAAGAGATCACCGTCACCTTCTATTAGAACAGTGCTTTTCGGAGCATAAGGTCTCGGGTTCAATCCTAGCTATTGTTGAACAATGGGAAATGTAGCTGCACTTCAGGTGTCTGCAAGCACGTTTGTCGGTGTGGATGCTTGGGAATTTTCCGTGTTTCTTCTCTTGCGATATGCTCAATTACCTATGATAAGTCCTCCCAAGAGACAGTTTAATGCCTTACAACGTTTTGAGTAAAAATATTGAATCCCTGAAGAAAATATTTTTCTTCGCGTATTATTGAAGTCGCTTATTATTCTTTAAGCTAATTTTTTTTCCTTCATTTATTCTAAGTTGAGTTTTAATACCCCTGAAGAGTGTTGCATCTCCAACCGCTCATCACCCAATCAAGCTCTTCTGCGAAGCGAAGTGACGTAAAGGGGTGAGCTCATGAAATCGAGCATACCTGTCCTTCTTCGCGAATCAATGAAGCAGTTGTGATTCTGGGAAATGGGATACTCCCTGTGCGAGGGCCCGAGGCTGAAGGTCCTTGAGATGCTACACCTAGATGCACTCTAATTTCCCTCTTATTATGACCCCCCTCCGAGTGGCAATCACCTCCTCCCCCCTCTCCTTATGTAATAGCGTCCATTAATCACATTTCGCCTTCTGTCCGTTAGCAGCAAGAAAGAGTTGGCACAACCGGGAAGTCCTGAAAACCCACAGCAGACTCTAGGGCGACATCTTTACGCGGAGGGAAAAAAGAAAATAAATAAAATGTCCCGCATTTTCCGACCATGAGTAATAGAAGAAAGCGTTTCGTCAGACTGGAAAAAAAGATGTTCGCTTCAGTAATCGATTCTTCAGTTGTGCAACTTCGCGTTTGGTGTGAGACAGTCCAGCTTTCTCAATTGTTCCCTGATAAAATATTTTCCGACCATTTTCTTGTTTTATATAGAAGACCTTGGGTGGCGCATGAAGGGGACCGCGATCGATTCACATTTTGGGGTGATTCCGGATGTTAATATTTTATGATCAGCGTACCTAGTAATGCATTTGTTTAAACATCGATCTTCATTGAAAATAATCCCGTGACAAACAAAAAATTTCAAGGTAGCTCCATGACACAGAAAAGCCCGTCCACCCCTGAAGTAGAGGGCCGTTTTTATAGAACACTCACGATTTTACGAAACAGTTGCTGGTCCTTAACAGAATCGCATAGACCAGGGCTTCTTAAACTATGGGTCGCGACCCCATTTGGGGTCGCGTAGCAAAATTCTGGGGTCGCGAGAGATAAAAATACAATTTAACAGAAAATGTTTTTTAACTTGTAAAATTATTGTTATAAAGATAAAATAACAATTATTGTAGATAAATGTATCATAAAATCTTCTAGTTCGGAAAGATTGTTTGTACCTGCATTTCTATTAAGAGTATTATAATACTCTTAATAGAAATGCAGGTACAAACCGAAAAACCGAAATGATCCTGAGAAATATTATCAACAAAATTTCTAGGTATTATTGCTGAAGGAACTATATAAACATTTCGTTTTATTCTCATTTAGCCATTGTTTGATTGTGAACGAAGTGCATGTTATTCCGAATTTGCAAGTTTAAAAAAAAGATTTTATAATTTTTTGTGCAATTTTTAATTTTAGATTTTTGTATGTTTCAAAACGAATTCTAAACTTATATATTTTTATATGTATATGTATATTGTTACCTAATAAATAAATCATCAAAAAATATTAATTTATTTTTCTTTTATATTTCTATGGGGTCGTCAAGAAAATCGCAATCATAAATGGGGTCGTGAATTACAAAAGTTTAAGAAGCCCTGGCATAGACTCAATAATAATTTTAATTCCCACTTACGAAGAAAAAGTTCAAAAAATCCCTTTTTTATGCATTTTTTAAAATTTTATTTTATAGTTGAGAGATCTGAGTGAACGTTTTTGTCGGAGAATCGCACACCTTTCAAATGATTTATTACTAACTTCGGCACAGCTGCTTTCACAGTTCTTAAAAGTTTCTATTTCTAAGACATAATAATGACCAGGTTGCCAGATAAATAAGAAAATCCTGCAAAAAAAATCACCAAATTCAAAATTTGGCATCCTGGAATTTACGGCATTTGTGCCCTTGCTTCAATGTTAAATACCGTATTTTTTTAGCGTTTAAATCTTGTTTTTTTAAAAGCAATTTGTGTGGAATTTCATCCACCTATTATAACACCAGTCTTTACAGCATGTGCTGTAGAGAACAATCAATAATTTCGAACACCGACATCACAAGGAGTGATCGTGTCTAGGAATCGCACCATGAAAATGCATTTCATGCGCAATGGATTTGTCAATTTACGCTGAAATGATGCTCCAAAATAGGACGATACCTCTATAGATGGTGTTTGCATGCAGGTTTTATTAAAGAAATCACGGTAACTCAAGAGATGTCCGAGAACATTGAATGAAAATGAGTTACCCTTTTATTAACTTCGTCAATGGAGCCCAGTATTACTCTTTTATTTGAGGAAACCTTAAATGTGGACACAGATGTAGTTTCTAAATAAGAAACATTGGATGATGAATAAGATTATAAATGAGAAAAAAATTATTATTTCCTTGATATCGAAGGAAAAAGAAATGACTGTTCCTCAAAACAAGCATAGAGAGACGAGATTCTTTTTCTGCTAAAAATAACCATAAAATACTTTCCAACACCAATAAACAGGGAAAATGTGTATTTAATGTTAAAAATGTTTAAAAAAGTAGTTTGAAGCAGGGGAAAATAAATGAGTTCTTGATTTTTCTTCGATAAAACGAAAGCAACAATTGAGTTTTATTTTGCCCATGTTTTTTATACAATGCGTACTAAATAATAAATTCGGTCATTCCTTGATGGCCTTATTAGGGTTGTTATCGGAAAGTTGTGCATTTGAATGCAGACCTAAGCGAAGATCCGTCATGTTCACGAAAGGTAGATGACGGCACGCAGAATAGCTCATGGTCGCAATGTCTTTCAAGTGAAATGATACCGCTGGGAGTGTCAGCTCAAGAATCGCGGGTCTTCTGCTAATGTTTCTAAATGACGAAGACCCATCCACATTCGGGGTTCAAAAGGGCATACCCACTGAATGCCCCACCTAACAACCTCTTCCGTCCCTTTTAGTGCTGAAAAGTTGAATGACTGACGGTCGTTAAGGTAATAATTTTTTCAAATAGTATTGTATTTAGTAAAGCAGATAGGAATTTTGTAAAAAAGAATTAGTATTAGGGTGTAACATTTAATATGTATTTAACCCCTTGCCAGTGTCGCCCGAATTCAGTTCGGGCAATTACTGCGTGCAGTATTAACGTTTCTATTTTGTGAAGTCCGAGCTGATTTCGTTTCTACTTTAGGATACTTAATTCCCTATTTTCCTAATAAATGACACAAGTGGTCCTAGTTTTTTACCAATTCCAACTTTGGTTCTGAAGGTAGTCCATGACTACAACAACACTATGGGAGGTGATGTTAAAGTCGATCAACATCTTACAGACTTCCCGGTTGCTAGAAAAGGAGGTAAAAATATTACTAGAAAATATTTTTCCATCTCCTACACCAGGCGTTATATAAATAACTCCTTTATTTTGCATACTTCAGCAGGAGGTGCTAAAAATATGAACTTCAGAAAATCAATTGTTGAACTAAATAAACCAAATGTTCAACTACCAGGACCAAGGCGTCCTAGTGTAAGCTTACTGCGCCTCACAGGTCGACACTTTCCAGAACACATCCCATCAATGGGAAAAAAATCTACTCCAACCAGGCAGTGTTTTATATGCTGTCGTAAAACCGATGAACAAGGGAAGAGAATAAGGCATGAGACAAGAGTTTATTGTAAAAAGTGCAATATATAGGCTTTTGAGCAGTACCTTGTTTTGGGATATACCATACTGTAAAAGATTTGTAAAATTTATGTATTGAAAATCATATTGTTGTGTTTTTATATTATACTAGTTATATTTAGCTTCAAAATTTCGTTTAATTTGCTCAATATGAATAACATGTATGTGTAATCAATGTTTTATGTGTATGTAAAAATTATAAATATAGTAGTTATTGTATTTAAAACTTTATTTTTGTAATAAAAAAGCATTTTCTAACTCTTATAATAATATAAAGAATAAAATTAAACAGTCAAAAAATTTTTCCATTTTTGGTCCATTTTTCTGAAATATATGTCACAGTTAAGGGGTTAAGGTGTCTCTTTCGATTTTGAGTTCTATTTTATTGGTTTCTAAGAGTTCTTGAAAATGAGCGTCTTCTGTATGCTTTACATCAGCCTCCAAAGTCCGATGAAAATCGGGTTGGAGTCAAATAAGAGCGAAATGTATCACTGTATATTTTTACTGACTTACTAATACTGGACTATTGACGTATAGTGGTCATTTAATGGAAATGTCGTCAGCAGTAGCCTGGTAGGAAAAGCTGTTTTTAAATAAATAAATTTATCAGTATTATTTAATGATTCATTTGGATCTATAGCACTACATAAACTATTAAAAAATTCTAAAAATGTAGTAGAATCACCATTGAAAGTTGGAATGCTAAGTTTAGGCAAATGATTAGAAATCGGAATATGTTTACTACTTGAAACATTAACATTATTGTGGTAACAAAGCAGCTGGTTCTATACGTTAACTAGTAAAGATCGTCGCGGTGAATGAGGATATATACACACACATTAAAGTTCAGAAAAGTGTAAAGCCCCTTTCCTGCTTGGTATGAAAAAGAGAATGCCAACTCATAGAAAGAAAGAATGCCATATTTTTTGAAGTTATAACAAAACACATTATTTTTTTTTTAAAAAAAAGGCATAATTTAAATATCTGAATGCAGTTCGTTATATCTCATAGCGATATTATTTTATAACGCGAAGTGCCAACATAAGTTGATAATAAAATGAATTGCAGTGAGCAAACAGATTAGATTGATTTAGATTAGATAAACCTTCTTCGAGACTAATTTTTATCTAATCTCAAAAAGTCTTGCTTACAGAATTTTATTCTTTTTCTTATAACTAATTTAATTTAATGCTTTACATATGATGACATAATATCAAATTCATTTAGTGACACGAGCAAAAAAAAGTAATTTTTGGATCAATCCATTTATTGTTTTTGGAGAGCGAGAACACATCTGGTTGTTTATAAATTCCTTTTTAGTCATTATAACTACTTGTAATTTTGTGCGACTTATTTTCTTTTAATAACCTAAGGGAAATGTAACTCTTTTGATGCCATTTGAAAAGCGTCTATCGGGATAGGGAAACTAAAAACTACATGAAAGTAATTCTAGCTTCGCAATAATTTTGGTATAGCTTCGATTGTAGGGAACCAGAAAAATCAGATCCTAAATATTTAAGAGAACAAAGATTGAACTTTAAGTAAAAATTGTTAAATCAAAATATTCATGCTGAAATCCTAGATAAAAAAAAACTGCAATCACAATTCATAACGAATTCGATACAAATATTTATGAGTTGAAAATGCTTTTTAACCCTAAACTAAACTTTTGCTAAACTGGATGTTTTCTTCGTTCCAGTTGAGATCATCTTTATTACAATTCTGACGGGTTTAAAATATCCACATGGCTACATCTACGTCACACATAATTAATTGAACATCGTATTGCAGCGACGTTATATATCCGACTGGTTGACGAGTTTGTTCTCTGCCCCCAAATCATATACTCAGAGCGGCGACAAACAAGGCGAAAGTCACAATCGAATGTCTGAGTGTCGTCGGCAATGAGAAAAAATCCATTCATGATTTTTACCAGTAATCCCAGAAGACTACATCCCAGAACATCTTAGACAACTGACCTTGGAAAACCTAAGCCACATTCCTAACAATGCCATCAAAATCTTCACTGACGGTAGTAAAATTGATATTCTAGCAGGTAATGGCATATATATTGAAACCCCTCACACCAAATTCACTCTTTCTCATCGTAATCCCAATCACTGCTCTGTCTTCAGAAGTGAATTGATTGCGATAGACCTGGGACTAGAAGCTATTCTTTCTGAAGAGGATTATGGTGACCTATGGATCTTGTCTGACAGCCGTAGTTCTCTCCACTATCTTAGTAATTGGCTTCTTGTAGGCGACAAGATCAGCAACTCTATCCTGCTTAAATTAAAACTCATTTCACTTAATCATGATGTTCACTTGCAATGGATACCTTCACATGTGAATCTCCACGGGAATGAAATGGCCGATAATCTTGCTAAGGAGGGTTGCAGGATTTCAAATACTCCCTCTTCCACACTTACTTTTCTGGAGAAAATCCCGGGAAAAATCAAAAATCTCGGAGGAGTGGAAAACACCCCCACCCATAATTGGTACAAGGGATCAAAACCGGGTTTGTCCCTTGACCTCCCGTGTGACAGACGTACCCGGACTGTTCTCTCAAGACTTGCTAGCGGTCATATTAAGTGCCTCACTTTCAACGAGGGCAGGAAAACTTTCGTCACCTGCACCAAGTGCCAAAATCATCAGGCTTCTCCTGAGCATCTTTTGGATTGCATGGGTCTCTCTAGGGAGGATCTCTTTAGCAATCCTTTTTTAGTCTTCGACTTCCTTACAGTCAACGAACTCGTGGATCTAGTCTGACTCCGTCAGACATGGAGGATAAGCAACAACAACAACAACCAGTAATAGAGAAGTATTTTTTAATTTCTTCCGTTTGTAAAAGTTATCAAAATCCTGAAAGTTACATATTGTTCTAAATAATTTGTTTTCAAATCTTTAGCGATATTTCTTCCGAAATTAACTGAAAATTTTATTTTTTCTAATTTGTGTCTTTGTATAATCGATTAAATCGATTGAAATTTTCTTGCGTGGTTCACCAACATCTTTTGTGTCATTTCACGTTTTCTTGAAATCCGTTAAAGCTTCTTTAGTTTTCTGTCAGTTATCTTTCTTATTTTTGATTCGATGAACATTTTGTGAGTAAAACACTGATTATCACGAATATCCAAAACCGTGATTCCGGAAGTCGTTTCGAATCGCTTTGAGCCAAAGGCCCTTAATAGTAATCAAATTGATTTAAACATGGCACCCACATCGAGTAGCGACTCTATGGCTTCAACTCTATGGAATCAAAATTAAAAATATATTCGAAGTTTATTTTGTTAATAAAACCATTTCTTATATAAAGACCAAAATATCAATTTGAAAAGCAGTTTTGCATTGATTCAAGCCATTAGCAGGTTGATAATAGAAGAGAAAAAAAAAGCAATATGAAAAAGACAAGACTTAAAGTTTAAATCGGCCAGGGCGATATCAATTTTTTCTTAGTTTTCGAATCTTCTTGAGTCTTAAAGTTATTAATTTTTATCTTGTAAATCATTTGTCTTGCAATATCTTTTAGATCTACAATAAAAAAGGATATCGGCTAGTTAATAAAATTTAACAATTTTAAATGCACAATCTTGTACTCTTGGATTAGAAATGAACAATCACAAATAGTTTACATAAAATTATGCATTTAAAATTTTAAAAATAAAATGTTTTTCAATAATTTTCTTTAATTTTTTATGATATATATCCTTTTATTGATATTTTGGCACAGTTGTCGTATAATAATTTTGAAGAATTTCTGAGACTAATGAATTTGTGGTAACTAGATTTCTCATTACGTCAGAAAGATAAAGAAAACTAAGATTATTGAACATTCTATTTTGGCAACTGTATATGTAAACTTACGTTTGCTTGGTTATATTTTTTAATCGCCAAAACATTTTAAAATACTCGAAAAAGATTATACGGCATCTGTACCCATATTTTGAACTTCATATTATTAGTCATCAAAGTATTAATCTACCAGCTTCTTCACACAGTTGCACACAATTTATGTTAGAATCAGGAGTTTAGTAATCAATTCAACAAGTGAGTCAATGAATAAGAATAAATAAAAGGGAGCCTCCATATATAACTGTCTCAGTTAGTTATAATAACATTTAAAAATCATGCTTCAAATAATTCAAAGCTGTGAAGCATAAAAATTGTCCTACCATAATTTTCAAAATATGCAAAAACACCAAGTTATACAAATATAGTAAAATAGTTATTCTTCAACTTTGTTCCATCTATCCGCTATACATTTTTTAAATATGAAGTGCAATATACAGTATTTTGAGGTTAACAAATTTGGAAAACCCGCCGCTCACCAAGCGCCTCGTCACTCTGAACCACGGTCAGGTGACGAAGTAACGCCTGAGCTGGCGTCCTCCCTCCACAGCCATGCACACCACACCAGCGGAAGGACTTTGGACGTCACAGATGAACGTGGACAACCCACGGAGCTTCAGCTAAGTGAGGGAGAACCACTACCCGCAGCAAATGATACTTCTTTTTGCTGATGGTCACTCTGCGTTTCTTGAGAAAAATATATTAAATTAATCAAAAAATATTAATGTTAAAAATTAAAATTATTTTTAGAAAGAAATTATCTGCTGTCGTGTTCATTATCTGTCAGGCTAAAAGTAAATGCATATCATAAAGTAAGCAAAAATTTACAAAGTTTGTTTTACTCATCAAACGTTTAATAAAATGATTTATGGCATTCTTTTATTTTTACGTTAATTTCAACTTATCGTCCATAAAAAGATTATTTTAACTGCTTAAAATAAAGTTACGTTTGTTAACACTACAAAAGCAAGATGTTTCCATATAAATTTTTACCATTGGGCAATTTGCATATTCAAAATATAAAAAATAATAGGGGCGAACATTAAACTAGCTTATGAAATAAAGACTCTGGGTTGGATCAAACATTTTAACAAACAAACACAAAAAATAGCAGTTATATAAAAATACGAGGTGTGGCTATTAAATAACGAGACTGACGCTGCGGCGGCAAAAGTGCGTATGCGTAATCCGCCTTTGGCTGTCAACTGTTTAGTGTGAAGCTTTCTTTTCAAAATGCCCTAAGCCTCATTTGCGTAAGTAACACTGTTTAGTCATAACCTTCATTTCCGTTAACATTGTTATTTTATTTTGGCGAAAAAATGGTTAGTGTAATAATAGAGCAACGAATTGTTGTTAAATTTCACTTCAAACTTGGAAAAACCGGTACTGAAACTTATATTTTACTGAAAGAAGTGTATTGCAGTGAATGCTTACCCCGTGCACGAGTTTTTGAATGGTTCAAACGTTTTAAAGATGGCCGACAAGACGTTGAAGATGATTCGCGGCCAGGTATCCCTTCAACGTCAAAAACGGATGAAAATGTCGAAAAAGTTGCTAGTTTGATTCGGTCTGATCGTCGATTGAGTATTCGTGCAATAACTGAAACTGTAAACATTGATAAAGAATGTGTACGGCAAATTTTACATGACAAATTGAACATGAAAAAAGTATGCGCCAAAATGGTGCCAAAAATTCTCACGTTTGAACAACAAGCAACTCGCAAAAACTGGCCAAACACAGCATCCCACTGTTAGAGCATCCACCTTACTCTCCAGACCTGGCACCATGTGACTTCTATCTGTTCCCTAAGGTGAAATCTGCATTAAAATGAACAAGATTTGAGTCCGTGGAAGCTGTTAAAGAGAAAGCGGCAAGAGTACTGAAGGAGTTGACAAAAGATGGCTTCCAGCACTGTTTCCAACAATGGAAAATTCGCATGGAGCGTTGCAGGGATAGAGAAGGGGTATTGAAGGCGATAATAAATGATTATATATAAAATAAGAATAAAACTTTTTACAACGACAGTCTCGTTATTTAATAGCCACACCTCGTATAGCTCAAATCAATTAATTATATGTTACATCAACAATAAGGAAGGAATTATTTAAAGAGCAAAATTATATATAAGTGTCTGATTCTTATTAAAATAGAACATAGCAAGGTGTTCTGAAAAATGTGCATTCATCATGAGAGCGTAAGAAAGGGTCTTTCAGTCAATGTGATTGTTTTCTTTAAAAAAGAATGCTTTAATCTACAGAAAATATTCTTGTGCAGTGTTGCCATCTGTTGGAACTAACATTTATTATTCCCAGCAGGTCACTCCTTACATATTTAAACTAAATTTTTAATTTTCTAATTTCTGAGTCTTTAAAATGTAAAAAGAATTTTACGTTAAGGTAGTTGGTATAAGTTTCCAGTGAGATAAATTAGTTTATTTGCACACTTTTTGCAATTGCATTTGTACATTTTCTTTGAAATAATTTTATTTACCACATATTGTCACACTTACTAACATATTTTTAGTTATTAAATGTTAACAAATCGTTAAAGATAATGCCAAATATCGCTAAGTCATTATAAACATTGTTTAAAATTGCCAAATGTCGCCAAGTCGTCTTAGGTCTTATCTGCTTATTTTTCTGCTCTAAAATTGCTAATTTCATAAAATAAATGATGCTTAGAGAATAATTTCAAAAACCAAACGATAATAATGTAGTAAATATAAGACATTCCTACAAACATTTGCACAATCCACCTCTTTTTCCGTAACAATTCAATATTTTTACTTAAACATAAACACAATAACTAAAACATTTAAAGGCACATATCATAAGATTTTATATATTTATTTTATAGCCTTATTAAATAATTAAAAACATTTAACCAATTAAAGTACTGTTAAGTTTATGGATATACTCCATTTCGAACAAATGTGGCCTCTAACTGCCAATCTAAATTACTCATCAATATATGCAATACGTCTTTCCTAGGGAAGTTATAAATCATTGATTGTGTCCAAATCTAAGAATATAAGGAAACTCCAGTATTGTGATATTACATTTGGAATAGTTGAAAGTATCTTTTACAAGTTAAGAATATGATTTTCAAACAAAAAGGCAGACTTGCTTTTATATATTGATGCACATTTGGCACATTAATAAATGGAATTGACTTAACAACTTCTACCTCATGTCCTCCATGAGGGAATAACTCTATGCATGGGCAAAATCTACTTACTTTGTGCCAAATCAAAGCATTACCTCCTATAGCATCTTAATAAATGGATTTGACTTAACAACTTCTGCCTCATGTCTTTCCTCTATGAGGAAAGAATTATATGAATGGGCAACACTTATACTTACTTTATTCCAAATTAAATCGTTACCTCGTTTAGCACCTTAAAAAAATAGAAATGACTTGGCAACTTTTGCCCCATATTCTCCATAGGGGAATAATTTTATGAATGGGCAAAATCGACTTCCTTTGTTCCAAATTGAAACATTACCTCCTATAGCATCTTAATAAATACAATTGACCTGGCAACTTTTGCCTCATGTCCTCCATGAGGGAATAATTCTATGAACTGGCAACATCTACTTACTTTATTTCAAATTAAAGCATTACCTCCTTTAACATCTTAATAAATGGAATTGACTTGACAATTTCTGCCTCATGTCCTCTAGGAGGGAATAATTCGATGAATGGGCAACATTTATACTTACTTTGTTCCAAATTAATGGACAGTTGATGCTGGATACATTTCTCCTTGTGAGTTTTTTTCATTTACATTTGTCGACTAGGCAAAATATGATCGATTGGCCAAAGTTGGGGATAAGATAAAAGAATACATTTGATTTCTAGAATCTATCGTTAAATGCAATCATCAACAATTAAAATACAAAACCATTACTCTCGGTATTTCTAAAGTTCAAAGTTCCGCTGCTTGATGGATGCTTTAAATTCTCACGTAAAGATTAAAGATTCATTTGATGTATCCTAAAATAAAATAAATTTTTAAATTTATAAACAGCTTATTAAAAATTGCTCAGTTATAGTGAATATGATAAATTACATAATTATAGTCACCTTAAGCTGCAAATCGTTTTTCCTATGATGAATTTATCAATCTTCGTAAGTTTAGTATACATGGGATACAAATTCTTTGGCGCGATTTTGCTTGCCATTTTTTGCGACTTTCTCCTAGCAAACAGATAATCTGACAGCTGTAAAATAAATCTTTTGAAAAATTCTTTTGACATATTTTTATGGCCTTAGAATTTGCATCATTGTGAAGTATTTTCGAACCCTTTATTTCAGTTAATTTTAAATTTCTTCTTGAGTAATTATATAGAAATTCTTCACATTTCTTCATAATTTATGAATATATATTTTCATGACTATACAGTTGATACTCGGATTTTAATGATAATGATTGCAACATCGAAAGTTCGTTCAATAGAAAAGTTAGGGTAAGTTCTTAAAATTATTTAAATTTTCAAACAAAACATTTTTTGAATGAATGTTTGAATGAAATGAATGTTTTAAATGAATATTATTTAAAATGAATTTCTTATATAGTGCGTATTAAATAATTATAAAAAAATTATTTAGTATGCATTATACATTATAAAAAGCACATACGAAATAAAATAATTAATAAAAACAATTTATATTTTCAATTTATTAATGAAAAATCAAGTAAAGTAATTTTAGTTTCAATACAGCTTAAATTTTTTTGTGGTAAGAAAGCATTTCAATGTTTTGTTTTTCAAAAAACAATTTTCAATATTGTCTACCATTTATTTGTTTATTTTGTAGATAGTCACAGTACTCATTCATTTTCGTCTTGTTTGATATCTGAAAACTCTTTCTCAATCTACGTTCTCAATGCTGATTTTTTTAAGTACAAATTACGTTTTCCGTCCACATATAAATATTCATGAAATAAATTTTGAGTGATAGTGGATTTCTTTTTCAAAATTTAAGGATAACTGACTTGTCTTAATCTGGGTTTAATCTCTCTTCAGTTTAATTTCGTAAACTACCCTGCACGTGTCTGGAGGACCCTTCAAAGCAAATGCATTGGGCCTAAGATGTCTATTTCAAGATTCCCAGCAATGATCACTCCTTGCAAAAGTATTAACTGCATTGGGTGTACAATGGGAGTTAGGCTAATCTGGAGAAATTTTACACAAATAAAAAAAATTCATAAATTTCAACATTTGCAATGTAGTTACACACAATTCGAATAATTAACAATTCTTCAATGGAAACGTCAATCCAAGTTTTTTAATTAAAAACAAGAAAAAAAAATATTACAAAAGAAAATTTTTAATATTGGTGTAAGCAAGCTATTAGTCTTCAGGATTAAAAGAGATTGCTTACAAATATTGCAAACATTAATTTAGAATCTATTCATGAATGAAATTTTTAAAAATTTAAATCGTCATTTCAGATATCCATAAAGTGCATGTTTTGTCTTGTCTTTCATTTTGCTTTTACTTGTTCTTTTCGCAACGTGTTAATGGTTTGAACAATGGAAAACGGCTTCTAAAACCAATGCTTTCGTCTTTATATAAGAAACAGCTTTGTTAACAAAATGAACTTCGACAGTATTTTCAGACACTCGATGGTGAACTTCGCCTTGTTTGCTGCCTTTCGAAGATTGCGATTTGAAGGCAGGTAGAAAATTCAGTGACACGTCGGACTTACGACGCCCTCTCAATATCATGTCGTAGTTAATTATTTGTAACACAGTTGAAACGTTATCTGACGTCATGGGTATTTTAAACCAATGAGAATTGTAATAAACTGGCGTAATTATGATCTCAACTGGAATGAAAGCCACTTTATGGTTACTGTAAACTAAATCAGATGGTTTGTTTGTCGCTCAACGGTCACTTTTTGCACACGAGGTCTCATTAGACCGGGACCTACGGTTTAAAGTGGATTCCGAACCACTGCAAACATCCAGGCCCAAGGTGGGATTCGAACCCACGAACTGTTGAACCGAAGGCAAGAGCGCTAACCATTCGGCTGCCAGCTCGGCAACTAAATCAGATGATAAAGTATGAAAACTAAAGAAGTATGAAAAGAAGATTTTTCAAAGTTTTAGTTCGTAAATGTGAATTAAAATTACCATTCATCTTTGGAATTGTATTAGTGATTAGCTGTCAGTTGGTAAAATTTTGGGTGTTCGTAAATGTGAAGTTCGTAAAAACGAGCGTCTTTTATATTGTTCGTTATCATGTTTTCAGTTTTTATATTTAATCTTTTTTTGATGTATTTTTTGTTATTTAAATAATTATGCTTAACTTACAGCTCCTGGTTGTGAATCTGGTAAGGATAATAATCTATGTATTTTTACTCAATTTATTATAAGAAGGGTATTTATTGTATAAAATTTGTATTTACATTGTTTTCATGTACACATTGGAAACTATTCTCGTTTTTTACGTTTGTTTATAAGCATACATTTTGTAATTTACCAATGTAAAAAAAACGAAAATAAAATAACGTTTTTTTACATTTGTTTTCATGTTTTACATTTACTTATAAATCATAATATATACTTTACACATTATGATTTATAAGCAAGTGTAAAACACACGAAATATATATTTATAAACAATATTTTAAATTATAGTGTTTTATTATTTAACTGCAGAGTTTTACTTATTCAGGGAGTTACAACTTATTTTAGAATATATTCATTGAGTAGAACTGTAGTCCTTGGCGACTTTTTAGTGTTCGCCAGGGAAATCAAGCCAAAAGTCATTTGTTTTTATTTTCTTTCATAAAACAAGGTTTTTAATTTTTGTTTAATAATAAACACGAAGCTGGCACGTTGAATAGAGAAGTAAAAGAAATTTTAACATGTGTTATTAAAAGACTATTAAACGATCATTCATATGCAAATTAATTACACTTCATTTTCTTGGCCATTTCTCGAATAAGAGATTTTAAATTTACTTCATAATCCATCATCATTTTAGTCTTTCACAAATTAATAGTTTCTGATGAAATGGCAGTTCTAGAACTAGTTATGAATATAATTACAGTAGAAAAGAACAAAATTCAAACAAAATTAGTTAAAAATAAATTATGAAACAAAAAATACTGAACAAAAACGTAGAAATTGACGTATATGAAGAATTACACAAATTTCTGTGTGGGATATAGTATTAAAATAACTAAAAATAATGCGTTTAATACATATTTCTTTTATGATGGTAAAGTGAAATATTATTTTTAAACACTATGTTTGAAATAGTCAAAAATTGTTTTATATATCATAAAACCGGTAATAAATTCTTGTCCGTGGTTTCCTTATTCTTACATTTCAGTTTTTGTATTTACTGAAAATAAGTTCAGTTGTCAATTTTCTTGGATTTTATTTTAGATTTTTGACGTGGGAGACTTTCGATGTCGGACCAAAATTTTGTAAGGGCAGAACCTGATATGGGCCGACGAGACAACTGCCCCAAATTGCCCCATCAGAAGGGGAATCCAAATCAAATAGAAAGATTTATTTTACTTTGTCAATCGAATAGAAATTTTCAATTAAACTTGATAACGAACTACTTGTAAAGTTGCTTATACTGCTATGCAATTAATTGAAGCGATGTAACATTCCTCCCCGATATTCTCACTTCAAGGAGAAATGCATAGTTCTTAACCTCTTTTTTAAATTATCATCTGTGGATTACCCCAAATAATTGAGAAAAAAAATTAAATCAACAATTCTTTTTCTATTCTTATGATATTCTTTTTATGTTCAATGAAAATTTTTAAAAAAATAATATTTACTTTTTTTTCTGATTTTTGAAAAATATTATATTTGCCTTATTCAGCTAATGCGTTTTCGCTTTTTCCATTTCGTCACCGCTCTGAAATGTATTGGAACGCATTTAGAAAAAGTTCCGACTTTAATATTCAATACCTTGATAACTAAAAACAGCTCTTAAGCATGATGCACTTATTTCAATTTGTTTTCAGGTTATCCATACACAAAACTTTACTTCATCTTCCAAAACATCGTTAAATGATTTTGTAATGTGTACAGTTTTATAAGTTAAACTAAAACTTTAGACGGAAGGAATATCTTTTGAGTTCTTTGGTTTTTGTTTATTTCGGTATACCATATACAAGAAATATCGAATTTGCTTCTGTTTTTGCTGCATTAATATGTTTCTTTTTTTAAACCATTAGTAGATTAAGACTTAAAATACACTACTGGCCATTAAAATTGCTACACCAAGAAGGAATGCAAATAACAGAATGATATTTATTGGACACATACATTATAGTGGGAAGAACAAGTGGTTCGATTTACAGGAAATTAGGATGTATAGATCTTGAGAAATCAGTACCCAGAGCAGCCACCTCTGGCTGCAATAACAGCATTTACCCGCCTAGGCATGGAGTCAAACAGAGATTCTATGGCATGTACGGGGATCTCAGTCCATGCAGCTTCAACACTATGCCACAGTTCATCGACAGTTGTGGATGGTGAGTGATGGCGAGCCAATCGCTCGGCAACCATTGACCACACGTTTTCAATTGGTGACAGATCAGGAGAACGTGCTGGCCAGGGTAACAGTCGAACCTGTTCTGTATCAAGGATGTTCAGAACAGTACGGGCAACATGCGGTCGTGCATTATCCTGTTGAAACAAAGCATTAAGGAGAGCCTCGAAGATAGGTCAGAGCCACGGGCCTTAACACATCGGAAATGTAATGGTTGCTGTTCAAAGTGCCGGTAATGCGAACAAGAGGTGATCGAGACGTGTATCCAATGGCACCCCATACCATCACTCCAGCAGATGAGCCAGTATGGCGATGTCCAATGCAAGCTGGCAATGCGCGTTCTCCACGATGTTTCAAGGTTCCAAAGGTTTCAAGCATTAAGAAAGGGATATCGTATTTTCGTTATTTCATTAATTTTAAATCAGATTATATAATTTTGTTCACAGATTTAAGCACTTTGCGATAATATGTTAGGCTGTTGGATGTTCTTTTGAACATGAGATAGGACTTTAATAAGAAGTGTGTGTACCTTTGTTTGGTATGCATTTTTGTGCCTTTTCACCATTCAAATGTAAAATTGGACGTTTCTTTCCTTTAATAATAACTATGTCACTTATTTTAAGCGTAGAAATATTAAATCCATGATTTTCACATTTTTTTAATAACTGAAAACGAGCATTTATCTTCGGATCGGACAAAAATATCCACTGTTTATTTTTCAGGGACCTTTTAAAGCAAAGAATATTTTTAAAGCTGCAGACAATAATTAAACCTTATTACAATTAGATGCCAATTACATTTTAAATTAATATATAACTTCAGGGAAATAAGCCAAAACGTTAAAAAAATGTGAAAAAATCCTCTGCATGTATGCATTCAAACCTATTGTTATACGGTCGAGAATAACAGCATCAAAGAAACCTCATAAGAAATCGCAGAAAACGAAGCGAGTACGGGTATAAAAAATAGTTTTCGCAACACAATTACAAAGTATTTTTGTATACGGTGAATAGGAACCGAATCAATTAGTTTCACTTAAGTTAACACACTACTTCTATCAAATAACTAGGAATTGCTTTTTGAAGAATCAAGACACTTGGTCAGTATATATAGGGCAGCTATAAACATTAAGGTAAAGTAGAAAAGAGAGCTTAAAGAGAAAATTATTCAAGTATTTTAAATAAAAGTGTGAGAAAAGAAAAATTATATAGACCTGTACTACTAAACTAGGAAATTGAAAGCAATGCATTTTTAAATTTAGTTTGTACAGTGGTTACAATACATGTGCCACTGACAGACGCAATACTTATGGAGTGGGAATACACACCCACCCACACCCACACACACACACACACACACATATATATATATATATATATATATATATATATATATATATATATATATATATATATATATATATATATATATGAATATAACCGCCCACACCCTGACTTGTGATCAGAGTGCCTGACAGCGGATAGGGAGGTCCTGGTTTCGAGTTCCAGTTCGGTCATGGATGTACTTTCATTCTCTGTCTATCCTGTCTGTATTTGTTCTTTCTTTGTATGAATGGGTTGTGAATGGTTGCCTACCCTATAAACGGGTTCCTATGGCATGTGTGTACTGAGGAAGTCGGACTCCACACCAAAATAGGGTTCAGTTGAAAAAGTGGAGCAACACACCCCATATTGCCAGCCTAACTAGCACAAGGCAACACCAACACATTTGTATATATATGTATATATAAATTAAATTATATATATATATATATAAAATTCTCATGTCACAGTTTTCGTATATATATATATATATGTATATACGAAAACGTTATATATAAATATATATATATATATATATATATATATATATATATATATATATATATACATTTCAGGGAGCGATAACTTCATTCTACTTAGAGCAGCCTTTCGGTATTCCATCAGGAACGGAAATTCTTCCGGAACAGAATGAGGCGATCATGAATTGGCATGTTGCGCCGACGACTTCTTTGAAAGCGACGTTCTCCGAAATCTCACCGAATCCATTAATCGTGAGCAGCGGACAAGAAGAAAGTAACAACGCGGGGCTCAACCGATTTTTCGTTCTCTCCGGGGCTGAGTGAAGTCTGAAGGTCGCGGCGACGAGGAAATGCCTCTGCTCATAGTCGCGCGAGGATTATTTTGGCAGGTGTGTAAATGCAATTAAAGTCCGTAAAACGAATCTATTCTTAGATGCAGACAGGTGATAAAAAAATTATTACACATTCTGGCCGCGCTTCTACTGTTACGAAATGTTTCCCTCCTTCGAGAACTAACAAATAAACAGCGGTTTTTATGAGCGCTCTCAAAAGATGATCGCTGGGAAAAAAAAGTCTTTCATGAAAAGATAAACCATGGGAATATTTCGAAGGCCTCCTTTCTATTTTCAGCACTTTTCTCCCTATTTCGAAGGCGATCTTCCTTCTCCATTGCACGGGCAAATCGAAGTCTATGCAAAAACTGCAGACATAATCACACGAGAGGATGAAAGCATCTTCTGATTTCTGTTCAGGCAAATGTTGCCTCTGCTGTTCGTCCACTGAACAAATGGAAGCGGATTCTGATCTTCATGCATTTGGTTATTTCTGAGTTTACTCGTCTCCATATTTGTAGATATTACGGCTTTGGAATACTCGCCCATCACCAAATGTCTCATTATTTGATCCACGATCAAGTAATGAGGTCACACCTGAGCTAGCACCTTCCTCTCCACATACCTGCCATAGTAGTGGAAGGGCACTGGACATCATAGATGAACGCAAACACGTGTGCTACCCACTTTGGTATAGATATAAATACACCAGTCCAAAAATGTACTTCAAAACCGAATATAAATAAAAATAACAGAAAATCAACTAAAATCTGACCAAAATCAATAATCTTGAAATGTGTCTAATTTTTTTGCATATGAGGAATGATTTAACCTGGCTCTTAGGCTGAAAGTATATATTTCGAGCCATTACAAATATCGACGTTTGAAGAGTGTATCGAACTGACAAACTAATGAACTGAAGTTCGTAGCGTGACCCATTCAACTTCATGTAATGTTGGCTGAAGAGTGGTGGGTTCAATTTGCTCATGTTAAAAAGTGTGAAATATGATTTGACCTCATAAGTACTACTTGTGATTTCCAATCGTATTTAAAGGAAGAATAATTTTTGCGTTTTTTGTTTGGGTTTCACCAAGATAAACATTATACAATATATTAAAAAATGAAGACTAGAAAATTTAACGCATAAGCTTAAAAATCACTCCAATTATTGCAACACAGTGGTGATAAAAGTATTCAGCTTTTGCTTCATAAATTGTAGTCTAATTTGACAAAAATTGATTTTATTATGTATTGATAATCATTATAATTAAATGGATAATTAGTTGTTTTTTTTTGTCTTGTAGGTTGACATTATGGGGTGTGTTGCTCCACTTTTCCAACTGAACCCTATTTCGGTGTGGAGTCCGACATACTCCGTAAACACATGCTATAGGTACTCGTTTATAGAGTATAAGTAACCATTTATAACTCATTCATACAAGGAAAGGACAAAGACAGGATGGATAGAGAACGAAAGTACATCTACGCCCGAACCGAGATTCAAACCCAGGACCTACCTATCCGTAGTCAGGCACGCTGACCACTATACAAGTTGGAAGGCAAATTTATAGTTAGTAAAGTTGATAATTAATCTGTATCTTATATAGTAGTCTAAAAATCTCAAAAAATAATTGAATTTTGCAACAAATTAAAATTTGAATACTTTACAATTTCATTTTTCTAATAATTTAAAATTTATAAAACAATTAGGTATGATAAAATGTCTTAAAGTTTGAAAAAAATGTGTTAAAAGTTAATAAAGTAGAATAAGAAACAATTTAAGTAAATGCATGGCTCATATGCAAGAGGATTTTCATGGTAATCTGAAATCCAATCAGACTTTCAGACAGAAGCACTTATTTGGAAGAAAAATAAAGGAAAAGGGTTAACGGCACAGTTTTCATTCTGGCCACTATTAAGCACGTCTCCTGCGTGGACGGGGGTGTCTTCTCTTGCAGTGCGTGAATACGGTCTAATGAGAACGATGCCCCCGCAGTAATAAAGAAGTATTTTTTTAATTGCTATTTTTTCCATTTGTAAAAGTTTTCAACATCATAAAAATGACCTGTTGTTCTAAATAATTAGCTTTCAAATCTTTAGCGATATTGCTTTTAAAATTGAATATGTTGACAATAGAACAGAAGTATTAGGTTGGTGCGTATGAAATGTCGGATTCTTAAGTGATTGTATAAAACTGCATATCTTTCTTCAAAAGCTGTTTATTCAATCAAAGTATGCTCCATTCGCTTCAATACACTTCTCCCAACGAGATTTTAAAGCGTAGATGCCTGTCTTAAAAAATTTTGGTCTTTAGAATTAATAAACTCTGATATCGAGTTTTTTAGACTGTCTTCATTTTCATAGTGTTTGCCCCTTAAAAACAGCTCTAAATGCTTGAAAAAAGGAAAATCGGTCGGCGAGAGATCCGGTGAATAGGGTGGATGCTGCAATGATGAGCATACGTTTAACCGATCCAGCTTATTTCGCTCTGTCAGTGCGTGCGGTACCCACTTGTCCATCTTCTTAACCTTGCCAATCTCAGAAAGGTGTCTCAATATCGTTGTATGGTCAACTTTCATCCTGATAGCAAGTTCCCTCGTGGATACGGCTAGATCCGCTTCCACTAGAGCCTTCAGGTCATCATTCTTCACAGACGTTTTGGGTCTTCCGCGCGGCTCATTTTGCAGTGAAAAATCGCCAGTCCGAAATTTTTCGAACCAACGCTGCACTTTCCGATCGTTAACCGTATTCTCCCCAAACGCTTGGTTTATGTTGCGTGCAGCTTTTGCAGCACTATTACCAAGTTTGTACTCATATAAGAAAATGACGCGAATGTTGGCAGAATTCATATCGGCAATAAACTCAAAAGAAATAAAAAAGGGAAGACCTTCGAGAAAACCTATTTTGCTGAAATGAGTCTCTGGCAATGGACAATACGAGTATGAATGAGGTTATGCCAAATACAAAAGTATAACGAAAACAGGGAGGAAAACGTCCGCATGTAAAGAGAATCCGACATTTCATACGCACCAACCTAATAAAAGCAAACTGAAAAATACAAAGCATTAGGGTTAGTTTAAATTTAAAATTTTGGAGATTTGTAATTTTAATGTTTTTAAATACTGCCAAATTCTATTTTTGTTCGGCAATCACTTTCTGCACTGAAGGGTACGTTAACCTGCGGTTGAAAAGAGAGTCCCAAATGCTGCCAGGAAAGACTCCGGGGGTCAAACTATCAAACTGGTGGTTGGTTGGTGAGGGCATCATTCCCATCATCAAAGGTTAAAGAGTTCATCTTCCTATTGGACTGAAGAAGGCAGCTGGAGAACGTTCAGTTGGCGGTGGTTCGCAATGTCCTCCACGTGGAAAGAACTATGATTTTGCGGTCAAAATTTCAAAAAGAATCTGCACATAATGAATGAAACCCCGCATTTTAAACAATGATTTCTTAAAAATATAATGAGCACCATTTTCTGAAATTAATTTATTATATATATAAACGTGAAGTTTTGCCTAGCCCTTACACACCGTTTGACTTGTTTTTGTGATGCTGTTAAGATTTCGTCAGAAAAATGTAATGAAAATATGTTGAACATGGCTACTAAAACTAACGCTTGGCAACACTTTGAGAAATGTTTTCGGATTGTAAAATAAAAAAAGAGAAATACCTGAAGGAAAAGGGAGGGGAAAAAAGACGTTCTTTTTTTTTCTCGTGTCATTTCTCTTTTGTGTTCTATTTTACGATCGGAACATAATTTTTTTCTCACACTGTTTGTCGCTTGTTCTTTTTTACTCACTTGTGAGGGAAAAAAATGCTATTTTAAATTATCTCGGAATTTTCACCTCACCCTTTTTTGCTTCCTCTACCTGTTAGCTCTTTTCTTAGGCGAAGGGCGTACCTCGCATGATACATCTTTCGCAATTAAGTGGCCGGCTGCGTTCCACAAGTGGGACTGACCCCCCTCCCCCCCAGCGGCATATCTTCTCTCTCGTGCAAGTATTGCTCTCGTACGAATATATTCTCTGAACCTCAGCAACAAATAAAAAATGTCGGAAAAAATTTAACTTTTCTTGAGAATTACTTAACGTGGATTCCGTGAAAATGAAATAAAGAACAAAACGTTTTTCTAGAGAAAAAGTCCGATGCGACGCTCACTTTCTAACTTGAAAGGCTTCTTCTTTTTCCGAACTGACCATAGCATAGAACGATAACGTCGGAACGGGTTCAAGTTCTCCGCAGAAAGAAAAGTTTAAACTTTATGGAACACATAAATGAGGGAGACGTTTCTTCCAATGAACTGGTAAAACATTTCTTAAAATTAAAAGTTCGAGAAATGGAAAAATAAGTGTTAGATTTTAAAACTATCTTTTTTCCAAATTCTCTATGTATGAGTAAAGTGCTTTGGCACTTATGATATTTAAGACAGCAATGGATTTCTTTGTTCATGAAAAAGTACTTCATCAGGTTAATGTCGTCTCTTCAATGAAGCCTGCATGACAAAATGGCCATGATTTTGCTTTCTCGGAAACATTATTCCAAGTATAAATTTACATATGCGTTGCAAGCGCCTAGGATGTCAGCTTCAAAGGCGATTCCAAACCAAGATCACTCTTTGCAAAAACAACTTTCCATATTTGCACTTGAAGCTCTTCATTGTATTCTGTTAGTTGTTTAGAAAAGAAAAAAATTCCGCATTACTGTCACTAAAATTATTCGGCAATTCGACATTTGTCGGGGACACAGTTATCTACAATTTGAAGGATTTACGATTCTCTCATAAAAACATCAATCCAAGTTCTTCAACCATAAAAAATTAAATAAAGTTGAGAAAAAAAAATAAATGCAGATAAATGATCCACATAAAAATGAGTTCGTTAAAGAGATATGTTTCAAATTTTTTGTTCGTAAATTTGAAATAAAATTTTCATTGCGTCTATCGAATCAAGCACAAGTTCATAAAATAATGAATGTTCGTAAACACGAGATTCTACTGTAGAAACAGTTAAATATAAACCTTATTTTGATGTTTAGATATAACAGCAGTAAGCAATGAAGATAGGTTTCTTAAAAAAAATTGCAAACAGGAACTCTTTGAAGAAAAGTTTCAGAAAAAAAAGTAAGGATGGTTTAACAATGGAATAAAATTTTTCAGATGAAATCAAATAAAGTTGCAAAATAGTAATTATCTTTACTGGAAATGTTTGAACTGCATAATTTTACCTAATGACGTCGCAAATATGAATGTCACGATGTTAAACTGTGATGTTTCAATACTGTTGTCGTTTTAGTCTCATGTATGCGAGTTCAGTACTTATGCAATTTTTAAATATAAAGAGCACTTAAAAGTACAGAAGTTTATCAAACCACTGGGGTTCTGGAATTCAATTTTGTTCAATGCAATCGTAATATAAGGGATGATCAAATGAAAAGGCACAAATGTAGACTTTATTCAAAATATACACCATAAGCTTGAGCACGACGATCCCACTGATGGACAAGCTTTGTTCCCAGAATTCCTGTGGCCGTGACGATATCCAGTCCTTCACAGCGTCCATGAGTACGTCTTTCGAGGTGAAGCGCTTCCCTTTCAGGTGTTTCTTCATTGGACCAAGCACATGGAAATCGCAGGGCGACATGTCCGGACTGCAGGGCGGATGGTCCAACACCTCCCACTTGAACTTGCCCAGTTCCATGTGTGTGACTCCTGAGACGTGTGGACGCGCGTTATCATGGAGCAGAACCACACTCTTCGTGGGCAGCCCCAGGTTTTTGTTCTTGATTGACCTGCGTAGGCGTCTGAGTGACTCACAGTACACATCGGAGTTTATGGAATTCCACAAGTATCGGACCTTAAACGTCGAAAAAGACGGTGAGCAAATGCCTTTCCTGCTGACGGTACGGTGATGAACATTTTAGGGGAAGGTGACGACTCATGCTTCTGGTTGCTCACCTTCCGCTGTCAGAAATCGGATAACACCTCTTCAATCGTCGAATATTGTAACGCGAATGACACCCTGTCCTCATACGGACTGTCGCATCATTTGGACGCCGCTTTTGATAGGAGCCTCTGCTCTCTCTTGCGCATGCTCCGATCCCAGTCAGAGACTCCAGTCAACATCCTGAGATGTCTCGCTGCGTTTTCCCATGGCGCAATGTACAAATATTTAACTATTACGTTTTTATGTCGTTTCGAACCTTTTCATTTGATCACCCAAAATTAAATCATCCTTGACAAAAGATTAAATCATCCTTGACGATTTTATTAAAATGGATGTCTTGTAATGTCTTTTTCATTTTGATTTTTCTGCTGTTCTATTGTTCATGCGTTAATGGCTTGAATCATAGGAAAACGGCTATTCAAACCAAAGCTTTGGTCTTTATATAAGAAATCGCTTTATTAATATAATGAACTTCGACAGAATTTTCAGATATTGGATGGTGAACTTCACCTTGTTTGCTGCTGTTCGAAGAAAGTTATTTGAAGACAGGCAACAAATTCGTCGACAAGACGGGTTTACAACGCCATCTCAATACGATGTGACTTATGAAAAACGTTGTCTGATGTCATGGATATTTTAAACCAATGGGAATCGTGATAAAGTGGTGTATTCAGGATTTCAGTTGTAACGAAAGAAACCACCACTTTATGCTTAAAAAAGCAATGGCCAAGAAATTTCAACCAATAATAGAAAAAAATCGGGGATTTTATTAGCTAAATTTACAAAATTATAATGTATTTTTCAAGTAAGGATAAGATACCACTAAATGGAACACATTTTGAATTTAGACCAGAAAACATCTCACTTTTTTTTTACTTCTGCGGTACCTTTTACTTTTCAAACAGGATATATGAATAAAAGCAATTATTAATTTAACCAGTATACATATGCTATAAAATTTTCAGTGTTTACATAGCAGCCTCAGTAAACATTTTCTTATAAGATGAGCATTACGGTAAAAAGCTGTCAGAGTGAAAAATGTCAAATGTGGCGTAGATTGGCAAATTTTCATTTTGATCACCAGAAAATTTGCCAAAGGCAATAAAGCGATTTGTGTTCTATGATGGATAATGGCAAGAATTGGTAGTAGGATTACGTTATAGTTAAGATACAGTCAAACTGGTGCCATTTGCATTTCATAAATGGTATTGAAATCCGTACTTTTTATTGGGCGACTTCATTACGCACCACCATGGTATGTTAAGCATTGGTACCAGGAACGAAAAATTTAAATATTTGCATGACTGTCTTATATTTCAGTTAAATTAGTTATTTTAGTATGATATTATTGCTTAGTTCGTGAAATAATGCTTTGTAAAAATAACTATTTGCAGGGCTGGAAAACTTGTCTGTAAAATCTGAGACCAGTTTTCGAAATTTGCAGTATTTTTGACGACTTAGCAACGTTTAGTGACATCTTTGGTGACAAAACATAAGCCAAGATTCTCGAAATTTTGAGCCAAAAGGACCAATGAGATCCCAGTTGCCACAGGCATCCTAGAGCAGGGATGGCGAACCAATGGCACGCGTGCCACAAGTGGCACGTTTAAAAATTTTGATGGCACACACAAAAACAAAATTACTTTTTTTATAAGTTACCTTTTTTACAGAAATGAATAAAAAAGTATTAATCTACACTTAATTTATAATATAAATTTGCAGTACTGAATACCGATCTTACTATGTTAACTAGAACCGTCAAATTATACATTTTCTTATTAAAATATCACATGAATTCTCTCAAAGTATATAAAGATGCGAATTAAATAAAAAAAAATTGCGTATCCAGTTTCGCCTTCTAATGTTATTACATGTTGTTGCCGTCGCAGCGCCCGAATTAGACGACAAACTGCATTAGTCATTTTTAGTAAACCGTCTTCTTTGAAACTTCAGGGACTTGACGAAAATAAATAAATAACCAATTATTGTAAACAGATATAGTGTTAATTTTAGGTAAATATTTTTACATATTATTTCATATTTTATATTTTGCATTCGCTTACAAGGACATATTGCATAACGACTGAAGTTTTAACCTGTAACAGCCTTAAGGTATTAAAAGCTACTAAATTATAATTTATTTTGCTTATTTTTGAACAATAAAAATTTTAATACTATGAGAAATTATTTTATAGTAAATCAGTGTATAGAAATAATTATTAAAATTACCTTGACTTAATATATTATTTATTATTTTCTTGTGATATATGTGATATTTTTAATACTTTAATATGTGACGAAATATGTTCTTGAAAACGAATGCAGAATAAATTATTTATTATCAAAATATATATTTTTTAGAATTTCTTATTATGGCTAGTTCAATGAAGAAATCGAAATTATCCGAAACATGTAGCAGCAGAGAATTTCAATCTTCGTGGACCGATAGATGTGTTGAGTGAAAAGGACAGTAAAATAATTTCTATTTTATGTTCTAAAACTATAGTCTGCAGAAAATTTTCATTAAAGCGCCATTATGAAACCAACCATAAATTTCTTGTCGATCGAAGTGTAGAAGAGCAAACGGAGTATGTAGAATTTTGGGTATGGTGGAAAATGTAAATTTTCTACAAAATATTCATATAAAATCTTGCGATTTTATATCCATTTACCTTGACGAGTCTACCGACGTAATAGCCTCTGCTCGCTTAGCAATTCTTGTACGTTATTTTGTTCAAAACAATATGAAAGAAGAGTTAATACGTTTATCAACATTAACAACAACAAATGGATTAGACATTTGTAACGCAGTTACAGATGCATTGGAAAAAAGAGAAACATGTTCTTCTAAAATTAAGTCACTGACAACTGAGAGTGTTCTGAGTTGATTGGACGGGAAAATGGATTTATAAATTTATTTACTAAACGTATTGGACACACATTTCTTGATTTTCATTGCATTATTCACCAACAAGAGTTATGTGCTAAACATATTTAAAAATGTTTGATGATATTTTGAGTTTTGTTGCAAAATTAGTCAATTTTATATCAGAACGAGCACTAAATAAAAGAAGATTTCAAGAATTGTTAAAGGAAGTAAACTCGTCGTACAATAGCTTACTTTTATACAATAATGTACGCTGCTTAAGCCGTGGAAATGTTTTGCAAAGATTTGTTGATTGTTTCGAGGGAATAAGATTATTTTTAAATAATGAGAACATTACATTGACCAATACAATCAATTATTGGATGTAAAATAGCTAGGAGAGTTATATTTTTTCACTCTTACTTTAATGAATTAAATATAAAATTTCAAGGTGTTCATAAAACAGTCATTATAATGTTTGAATTAATCAAAGCGTTGGAAGTGAAATTACAGATTTTTAATCGCGATGTTCTTTCAAATTCATATAAATATTTTCCGAATACTAATTTTTTTTCTGAAAGTGAATGTCACGAAAAGCCAAATTAAGAGTCATTCACGAAAGAATTTTCAATGGTAATTCAATCCCTCATTCAGGAATTTTCTGCGAGATTTACACTGTTTAAAGAATTTGAGGAAAATTTAAAATTTATTTTATATCCTGATACAATACCATTTGAAAAATTAAATTTAAAAGTCCTTGAATGAGATTAAGTTGTAAGGAATTAGAAATAGAATAAGTCGAATTTTTCAGTCAAGTATTATATGGAACCAAAAATTTGTTAATGTAAGAAATGATTTAGAAATTATTGAAATTAATCGATTACTGGATAAAATAAATAAAATTGCAGAAGAGATGAAATTCAAACTACATGGAATTCAGTTCCTGACTCGTTTAATTGTTTAAAAATATTAGCAAAGGCAATTTTATCAATCTTTTCACCGACGCGGGCATGTGAATCTCTATTTTCAGAATTAATATTTATAAAAAATAAATACAAGAATAGAATGACGGATGAGTCGAGCGTATTGTTGAAATTAATTAAATACGACCCAGATATTAAATCTTTATCATCTTGTGTACACAGCAACAAAAATTACATTAAAAACAATTGTTTTTAACGTGAATTTTGTTTCTAGCGTGTTGCTTTTTGTAAAATATTGATTAATAAAAAATTGTGTAAAGAAGAATTGCTTTTATTTATTTATTTAATTAAATTTACGTATAGTTTCACCACGCAAACATTTCAAATTAAATTTTAGTGTGGCACGTTACCTATTTAAAAACGAATTTTTATGACTTCGTGGCACGGACATCAAAAAAAGGTTCGCCATCCCTGTCCTAGAGGAATAGTCTAAAAATTCCCCGGGTCTCCATCACCTGCCTCAGCCAAGCAGTAAGTGAGTTGAAATTGAAGCAAGGATTCGCCCCTGAATCTCTGTAAATTTATTTATTTATTTATTTTATTACATTACATATATTCAGACTTGTATGCTTGATTCTTGAGTTCCGCTTGTAAGTCTTCGTCGATATTAGGACAAATAGAACAATGACAGATGTACAACCACAGAAGAATAACGAAGAAAACACCCAGGGCCACGGTGGGAATCGAACCCACACTCCTACGCTCTCAAGCGATTAGCAGTGACGCCTTTGACCACTCAGCCACGGAGCGCCCAATCTCTGTAAATTGCTGTGCTTTTTTCTGCGTTATTGAAACAACTTATTACCACAAGGAAAAACGCTTCATTTGAGAATAAAACCTGCTGTGCAATTTCGGTATTTAGATGCCATGCGGGTGTCGCTACCATCGCTGATTTTACATGAATGCTTTTAGAAGCATGTGCATCAAAGCATCTTTCCTGTCTCATAAATAGGACGCCACCTTTGGGTAATAAATGTAAGGGCTCGCGCAGTATATGCGTAGCGAAATTGGAAAACAATTTTACTACGCAAACATTTTTGAATTTAAATTCATTCTAGCATTTCATCTTAAATGCATCCTAGTTTATTAATTTTATTTCTTATATTGGAAACAAAAATATATATGGTCAAAAAAATAATGTTCACAAAACTCCAAAACTCAATACCTAATTCATTTCTAATTGAAAACTTTTTTTGTATTGTTATTTTTGTCTGAATTATCTTATGTTGTTGTTGTTACTAATGACACTTGGACAAGCCAAGCTCGCTATGCCTTGGATATGCGAATTTAAGTCAATTGGGAGCGTCTTTCGTTTTCATCAGAGCACCATGAAGGTGAAAGTACACACATGCCATAAGTACTCGTTTATAGAGTATAAGTAACCATTTATAACTCATTCATACAAGGAAAGGTCAAACACAGGATAGATAGAGAGAGAAAGTACATCCATGCCCGAACCGAGATTCGACCCCAGGACTTCCTTATCCGTAATCAGGCACGCTGACCACTAGACAAGTTGGGCGGCGAATTATCTTATGATTGATATCTACTTCTAAAATAAGGAAATCCACCCACTTTCGATGGTACAAGCAATGGATGCCCCACAATAAAAAGGGGTTATCACTTCCTCTCCTTTTAGAAGTGAAAAGTCCTAGTAGCATAGCACAGAGGAAAATTAGAAAAGTAATATATCGTGGTCGCAAAATGTTCTGCATGTGAAATGATGCTTTTGGGGGAAAAACCAATGTCTTCCGCTGGATCCCTACTCCTAAATTATGACGACCCTTTTCGGAGACACGAAAGCCCGCCCACCGGTGTTCCACTATGTAAGGTGACATCACTTCCGCCTCTTGTGGGGGTGATAGGGGAAATCCTAATACATAATGGGCATTTTACGACAACATTAACTGTTCTTTTACAGACTGGGGAATAGCTTAATTTTTTCTTTGAATGCAGCCTGTTCTTCAGTTGCTCTCTTTTTCTTTGATACGCGTTCCTATACTACCGACTTTTGATTAGTTTAATAATTTTTTATTAATACGTGCTCGCATTTTGCGAATAAAATAAGTTTAGGTAACATTCCCTTGAATAGTTTTTTTGTCTCCCAATGATAAAAATTTTTACACACTGGAACTAATTAGTCAACAGTTTGAAGTAGATTCTGAGCCACTGCAAATATACAAACGCAAGGTGGGATTTGAACTTTCGAACAGTTGAACCAAAGGCAAGAGCGCTATCCATTCGGCTGTTAACTAGACTAACATTCCCATGAAAACAAACATAGAATGTCACATATTCATTAATTTTTCGCATCTATATCAACGGTTAACATAAATATTTTAATCCTTCGTAACTCGTTGGTGAATAAGGCGGGTTTGATACAAAATATGCTCCTTTCTCGTTCTTGACTTTTAAAAAAATGATGAAATTTGATTTCAGGATATATTTTCTAAGGCATGTGCATGCCTTTTGTACACGAGTGTTGGTGTAAAACACTAGTACATGCGTACACATGATCATTGAATTTCGCAACCAATGATGTGCCGCTGTTGTTAAATGAGAGGCTCAGCAGCTTCACGCCGCTTCCAGGAACAGCATAAGACATCGCTCGCCTCGGTGAGCCATTGGGTGGGTGACCACATTCTCCCTCAATGGTTTGCTGAAGCACCGTGGGTTGGGAACCTGGGGCGTCCTTCCGCTGGCGTGGTGTGCATGTGAAAAAGGAGGGTGCTAAGTTTAGATGTGACCTCCTCACCTGACCGTGATTCAAAACAACGAGGCTCTTGGTGATGGGCGAGTATTTCGAACCCGTTAACCTTAATATTGTGTCTAGAGCTCGCCTGCACAGCTATTGCCGAGCTGGCAGCCGAATGGTTAGCGCTCTTGAGTTCGGTTCAACAGTTCGTGGGTTTGAATCCCACCTTGGGCATGGATGTTTGTAGCGGTTCGGAATCCATTTTAAACCATAGGTCCTGGTCTAATTAGTCCTCGTGTGCAAAAAATGACCGTTGAGCGACAAAAAAACAAACCTGCACAGTTATTATGTATGTACCTGCGTTGGTGCAGAAAAATAAAGCGATAAATAATCACAATAATTTATGAATTGAAAAGGAAATTTTTAATTCATAAATTATTATTATTTTTCATTTTATGTTTCGAAAATTTTAAAATGATATTTTTTTGAAGTTTTTAAATGAATAATAATAATGGGATTTTAAATGCTAAACTTCATTATATATATTGAACATTTGTCAAAAAAAAAAAAGATTAAATCAAACACAAATTTAAGAAGCTGACGATATAAAGTAACTTGCATTTGTCGATAAACTGCCTTCTCATTTTTTTAAATCATTTTTAATTTTAAATTTATTGCCATCTCGCTATTACAAAATAAGTTATATATCAGTTAATCAAAATTAGTTTTTGATTTCGATTACAAATCGCCACACTTTTCAATCTAGTTTAAGAATTTATTTAAAAATACTAGCAGCAACTAAAAACGCTTTATTCTATGTGGATTTTTCTAGGTTACAAGCGAATCGATGTATCCACCCCTTTATTATGTCTGTATTTCGAAAGTAACTTTTTAATATAGATTTTCTTTTCTGCATTTTTCAACTGTGAAAATGTTTTATAATACTTACTGATGAATTTGTAAATAAAATCAGTTTCTCTGTGACACAAATTCCTTACTTAACGTCGAAAATTGATATCTTTACCGGAGGAATTAAATTATTAAACGCGTATACAACAGAGAAATATAGTAAAATTGAAAGTAAATGTGATGAGAGATTTTGCTTTGGATAGAAAAAAATTATTTTATATTTAGCAAATTTAACTACGACTGTAGTGAATGTAAGTTTTATTGAAGCTAAACAAGTTTAAAGAAGTTAGGACCAAATTAAATAGTTAAAAAAATAGTCTTATAAGATTTTATACAGCACAGAAATACGATAAAAATATGCGACATAAAACTTTGCTTTTGATAGAAATAATATTTTATTTAGCAGACATAAATGCAACTGTAGCGATTTTATGTTTTATTGAAATTTTACAAGTTCTTAGAAATTATTGGAAATTAGATGGCAAAAACATTTCCTGTAAGATTTTATACAGAGCAAAAATATAATAAAAAGAGAGAAATTTTTGATATAGCTAATTTTGCTCCGGATGGAAATAATATTTCATTTAGAAGACTTAACTGTAATTGTAGCGGTTTTATGTTTTATTGAAATTTAACAAATTCTTAGAAGTTAGGGAAAATCACAGTAGTTAAAAAAAAAAAAACTCTTACAAGATTTTATACAATGCAGAAATATAATAAAAAGGGAGAAATTTTTTTATATAAGCAATTTTTTTCGGGATAGAAATAATATTTCATTTTGAAGATTTAACTATAACTGTAGTGATTTCATGTTTTATTCAAATTTAACAAGTTCTAAGAAGTTAAGAGCAAGTAAGTAGGTAAAAAAAAACTCTTACAAGATTTTATGAGCCGTCCGTAAAGGAAAGATGCTTTTATTTTCAGAAGGGTATTGTAGACGCCTTCGTCAGCAGACAGCGCTGACATTATGATTAATCGACTTTCCCATTTAGGATATTTAAATAACATTCCACTTGATTAAAACAAAACTTTCGATCACAGTTAAAGTTTTCCTGCATTTCAAGTTGGCTGGTGCATAAAATTATCTCCATCTTAAGAGTCGTCCACTGGTGATTTAATCGGAGCTCTTTGGAACATCAAACAGATTCGGTTCTTTTGCTTTAAACCAAACATTTGTTTTTCATTCTTTGACAATTTGCGTATTGATTAACCGTCTGGGATTATTTTATTCATTAACAAAGCAGATTCAGCATCACAGTCAGGAGATTATCAATTATCCTGTGTGCAAATAAATGCAAATGAAGTTTTAATAAAAGCTTCAAAATTGATGCGTGTAGCATTTTTAGAAAGCAAAAGACTAGAATTATGAGGAGTATTTAAAAAAGGAGTTTAGAAAGTGTAGACTTTTAAAATTTTATTTTGCTGAACCTGACTCAAGGACATTAAAGCGCATTAAAATCATTTTTTAAAAATTTTATTGAATAGGTGGTTTTTATAACAAAGGAATTTTATTAAGAAATTATAAAAGCTCTTAAGAAATTAATGATAGTTAAAACGTGCTTTTTATAATACTATTATTTATTAAAATATTGTTGTGATACCTCGTTGAAATGAATGGACAGATGTAAGGCATTTTAGTATCTATCGCTTAACTTCATAAATAATGAAAGTTTTCATGTGTCAAAAGGAAGTAAACCTGGAAAACTCCCAAGCACCATCGCCGACAGACGTACATGCGGAAACCAGAAATAAAACATCCATCTCCCGTTGTGGAATAATGGCTGGGATTGAACTTGGGACCTTTTGATTCAAAAAGGCTATCCTATCACTAGGCTATGGTGAGGCCCGAGGAAAATATTTTGATATTGCGTACTGTACACAACCTTACTGTCCAAGAACATACCAATGCATTTTATCATCCATTGCATAAATTTCTATACGGAACTACTTTTCATAGAGGGTGGTCCCTAGTCACGTGCCTTGAACACTCCGAAGCACCCACATACATGAAGAAAGCGGAAAGGCAAAATCCATCTATTGAACTGTAATCCAACGAGGAAACCTATGATCTGAAGAACTATTAATTTAGTAGTGCTGATGAGGGCAGTTAAATGGTTTCATTTCAACAGGTCCTTTTTATCTTACAGGTGTTGTTGCAGCAGCAGCATGCTTTCCTGTACCCAGCCCTGAGTTGGGCTCTACCAGTTACATAGAAGCAGCCGGGTAGAGAATTCTGCAGCAGGGTTTAGTCAGAAGACCCCAATACTTGGCCTGCCAATCCCAGAGGTATCATTTCACTTAGAAGACATTGCGACCAAAACCAGGTTTAACGTGATCCAGTTACCGTTAGCGTCATGAATCAGTCGCCATCTTCGGTCGGCAGGGATTCAAACTCACTACCTTCGGTAATGAGAACAACGCCCTAACCAACTAAGTCACCTGATTTTTACCTGTAATAAAGAAGTATTTTTTAATTATTATTTTTTCCGCCTGTAGAAGTTTTCAAAATCATTCAAATTACTTGTTGTTCTACATAATTAGCTTTCAAATCTTAGCAACATTGCTTCCGAAATTGAACACGTTAACACAGAAGAAAAAGCCAAATGAGAAGAACAAGACTACCCCAGTCGTCATAGGCAAACAGAACGGATCTTCTGTGGGCCGAACTCACCCCCTTCCGATAATGGAAGGACGCCCTGACCCCCTGGCCGCCGCGTCCCCTGCTCATTAAAGAGAAATTCTCAGAAAACGGGCTTTCTTGCTCAAAAAGTGGCTTTCAGCGCAGCTGGTCACTTCGTCAGTTAAAAATATCGTTCCTTTTGCAGAAAGTAAACGGAATCTCTCTACATTTTTTTAAATGTAATTATCTGACTTGCGATTATATGGTTTAGACAACAACGTCGGAATAGACAAACGAAGGACAGCACGTGACAGAACCGGACTGCCAGAGAAGCTAAATTTCAAGTGACGAAGCGCGTGGTTTCATTGTTATTTTCCTGCTCGGGAAGCATGCATGTCGTTATCACCTGGAACAGGATCTGATTTATTATTTGCATAAATTACATGAAGTGCATACATGAAGGATGCATGCATAATTCATGAGCAGCCATGTCCAAACAAATCTACTTACTGGACCAAAAAGAAATTGCTGAATTATTTAAAAAAAAAGAAACTTAGAAGAGAGAGAAACCTCCATATAAATTAATTTACTTATATTTTCATACTAATTGCAAGAAATGTAGGATTGAAGGAAATTAATTTCCAAACAACATTAATTGAGGTTATTATGGTAATTTGAGGACAAAGCACTCATGGATGCAGAAAACGACATTTTTTGACACCTGAAAGATAAGGAATTTTAATATTACCTCAATTCACGCGTACTGAATAAAACTTATTCGGAAGAATATAGAATCAAAAAGAGACCACACAATAAGTGTTTGCTTTATACAGAAGGAAACTGGAATAATTTGTAAGCATTTTCATCTTTTTATAAAAGTAAGAGTTCTGAAAATAATAACACTTTTCTTTAAGAAAAGCGCCCGGAAGTTTTAAGTTAACATAAAAATGAATTGTATTCAGAATGTAACATGAAACGAATCTACCTTCAAATTTCTTTTAAGCATTATGATTTTCGAGAGAACACATTTCATAGATATTAATTCGCCATGATGGAATTTTAGAAAGCTTCTAAGCGTCTACTAGTACAAATACGCATGAGAGGCATACCGTGTCCCAGTGGTATACCACCGCTTCTTAGAACGGAAGGCTTCGGGTTCGATCATGGCCACGGGAGATGAATGTCACGTTTCTGCTTTCTGCATGCATGTCTATCAGTAGATGCTTGGAAGTTTTCCTTGTTTTCTTCCTTGAAACACGCAAATACTGCCAATTATCTATGCAAAAATCTCCTGGAAATTAATATACTTGGAGAACACTGTCGTGTCTTACATCGGTATTAGGCTGCCTACTACGCTGTGTTAAAATATGCATGAGAAAGCACAAATGTTTTGTGTTTATTTTCTTGTTCAACAAAAGTTTAACCTCGAATCTCAAGCCTTCCAGAACTACGCACTTTTATCACTTGGAAATGATTAGCAGTCTAGCATTTGGTTCAATAGTTCATGGGTTCGAATCCCACTTAGAGATTGGAGCCTTATTCAGGGTCCATTTTAGATTGTAGATTCCCATCTAATTATTTCTATTGTGTCAAAAATGACCGTTGAGTGGCAAACCAACCACTCTTATCACTTGGCCACTTATTATATCTTGAGTATGCATATAATACTTTTATTTAATATTTACCTTTTTTTATAAAAGGTATTATTACTTTTAAATACTATATATGCATGCATTACTTTTTAAATAAATAACATTTTTCATTTTTGAAATTTTTTTAAAAAAATGATAAATATAAATGGAAAAATAAATCGAAATATAAAAATAATAATACTTTAAGGAAATGTATGTTGGCTAATTTTTCTATATTTTTGACTAGTAAAAAGCGATATGAAGGATAAATATAATTCAATGCTGATGATGTCTATTTAATTTAATAATTTATTATCAGATTTTGATTGCATTGAAAACTTTGTTCTCATGTTTTCTAATTTAGACATATCTGAAAAATGGAATGTCATTAACAAGGTGGGTTAGCGTGATTTATTTATACTCTGCTGCTTGGACTGGAATCTCTTATGGAAATTTCTTAATATACTTGAATTTGTTTAAACTTCGTATAGACTCACACACACGAAATAGCATCATTATTTATAATCAGTTTTCAATTTTTTTATATGGTAAAAGGTAATATAAATAAGGAATTAATTTTTTTAAAAATTATTGTAGAAATTCTGTTACTCATCAGTATAAGTCAATATACAAATATTGATTTTTTCCAGAAAGTATATATAATTTCACTTTTCTTCTGAGCATAAAAGATGACTTTCTTATTGCATATAAATATTATATTGGATTAATTATTACCCAGTCTTATTCAAAATGTCTTACCATTTTTCTACAGTATCATTATTTCACACTCATAAAATTTTTAATTTTTTTAAAGCAAAAAGCAGATTCTGGTGATTTTTGATCTCCTTATTTTGAGTGAAGGTTTCACTGTCCAAGGAACTTTGTAAAGACCAGAATAAATAATATTCAGAAGGTATCACATCTGGAGAATATAGTGGATGTGCCACCATATCATATCTAAGTTGTAGAAGCTTTTGGAGAATTAACTTTTAAAACATCTCACATTATCTTGGTGAAGCACTACGCCTTTTCTATAGGTTAATTCTTCTTACTTAAGTGAATCATTTCAATATCTGGTAACAGTACACCTTAAAATGTATTGCTATGTTGTCCATTAGGAGCTTCCACACAACGATTTATTTGAAATACCATAAAACCGATTGCCTTGCGATTTTTTAAATAAAAAAAATTATTTTCGAAAAACTTCGTGCCAGTTACTCTTCCATGTTCTTCTGCATTATTGTGAGCAACTACTCCTCAATGACGAAGCGCTTCAAATATGAATCATTTTCAGGACCTCTGAGAAGCCAATCGCTGATGTCAAAGCGTTGCCACACATTTTCGCCCGTCTATTGAGATTTGAGATTAAACCTAGGCGTCGAACGGTCGAATTCAATTGATTGGGCAATTTTACTAGTTGTTTTTTACCGGTTTGCATCCATTAATTATGCTTTTAAAATCTTTAAGTGGTCTTCCAGTGCTTCACTGTCAAAATTTCATGATTGAAGTTTTGCAAAACACTGATGCTCTGTCAATGCATCTTCTATGCACACATATCGAATAAATTTTTTATTGCTTGAGTAGCACTTTGACGTTTTCAGTTGTTAAAAAGCAAAATATGTTGAAAATGCCACTTTTTACTTTCCATATTTGAAAACGATACCACCCAAAAAGTATTGCGCGAAATTGATTAAAACATTTTCAGAAGCTTTAATCATTTCAAGATGGACAAATTTGCTCGGGTACGTATTTGGGTAAGTAATTTATGTAGTGCTCAAATAGTTCGTTAGATAATTAATATTGTTCCGAAGAACCTAAGTACTTTAAATATTTTATGAATGTCTTACGTTTGTATTTAATTGCTTGTTTTAGTGTGTTACAATCTATAATCTTGCTTTCAATGTATATAATGTTTTTATTGCCATAATTACCCTAGAAATTGTTAAATGTCTTTTCATTGATTGAAAATTGTTTCTCCATTGTTTGTTGTATATGTCATGTTATATTTTATTTTTAACTCAGAGAAAATATTTAATGCTATTGCCTGATGTTCAACAGGGCTTAAAGCCCCTTAAAACGTTTTGTAACTTCTTGCTACCAATTTGTAAGCACAATTTCTTTGCCTTGTTAAATGCCACGATGGTGGTGCCCTCACGGACCTCGTAGAGGTGTGGAGCACACTAGGTGTTGGGGAGACGGCACCCGTTAAACTTAAGGTACAGTCCGGGATCTCCCACACAGTTATGTATGTATGTATGTGTTCTAATCTATCAGCGTATGAAATTGTTGTCGAAACTTTGCTTGTTCCGTTAAAACATTAGCTTTCTGAGCTGAAAAACATGTCCAATATTGAAGACATCTTTAGTGAGTTTAACGATATTTTTGACTATTAAGTGACATTTTGAGTGACAATATGAGTGAATATTTTTGAAGTTTCGTATCAATAAAAGTCAAATTATGATAGGCTTACGATAGGAGTATCCTTTCCACAGTTAAGATCCGCAGAGTGAAGCATCATTTGCCACGTGGCAGTGATTGGGAAGGTGACCACGTGCGCTTCCTCGCTGAGTGGCTGGAGCATCGTGGGTTGGACACATCAACAAAGTGACATCTAAAGTCATTCCGCGAACGTGGAGAAGACGGTGTCAGCTCAAGTGTGACCTCGTTACCTGATCATGGTTCAAAATGACGAGGAGGTTGGTGATGGATGAGTATTTTGAACCCGTTAAGAGTAAATTACATTCCAGGTCTCCGGTGGCCTGGATGGTGAGATCATTATCGGAAGTTAATGAGTTCGAAACCCGGCTTAACCGAGATCCATCGTGATCGCTGGTGGCGATTGAGGCACGTTAAAACTGGGCTTGATTGCAGTGTCCTCATAGTGAGATGATACCTCTGTCAGGCCAAGTATTGGGGGTCTTCTGCTTCTGGTCCTGCTTCAAAATGACGAAAACTACCCGGCTGCTTTTATGTAACTGGTAGAGCCCAACTCAGGACTAGGTACAGGGAAGCGTCCTGGTGCAACAACGACAACCGCTATGTATTTATGCATATATATATATATATATATATATATATATATATATATATATATATATATATATATACTAAATTTGTCATTCATATATCATCTGCTAAAAGCAATAAACGTCGGCCTCTGCTAAGCCGTGAAGCGAGTTGTCAGACGCATCAGCTCAGAAAGCTGCTGTATTAGATTTTAGCCTGTCTAAAAGCTTTAAATTGTGTAGTCATAGCGACTGTGAGAACTGCGAATAAAGGGTATGTTTTGAAGAAAACTAATTTTTATTTTTGGATCATGTATGGAATTCTTGATGAATCTTGTAAAAAATTAGATTCTCGCCTGTTCAGCGGGTGCTTAATTTGAAAAGCTTTCTTCTTCTTAGAGTTGGGTTTGTATGTCATTGGGCACCTCTGCTTTTATCAGCATTTTATACCATTCATTCCAAACCCAATGTTCTAGTTGCTCGGGTCACACACTTTATTCATAAAGTCCGATAACCCTTTCATGGAGTCTAGGTGTAACTCTCTAGTATGGATGATGCAAAAGCTTTTGTAGGGTTGGGTATATTTGCCACTTAACGCTCATATTTGCACACGAAAGCTAGACCAGTCCGACTAAAGATATTAGATTCGAGAAATCACTGCAAACATCAACACCCGAAGTGGCGATTTATTTGTGGTACATTTATGTTAATATTTTAGATTGGAAACGAAGATAGCATTCGCAAAATTGAAGTCAATAGTTTAAAATTTTTACATACATTTTAAAAAGAAATTGATCTACCTGGAATTGCTATTTCTGTATTAAAAATAAACCTCAATCAAAATAAACTGAAAACTCTACAATGGTGTGTGTGTGTGTGTGTTAACTGAGTGAAGAAAATAATTGATTTTTGTTTTAAGAGCGACCTCCTCCTTGACTGAGAAGGAAGTACAAATATTTGCATTTTTAAATACAGACAGAGCACTGTAAATGCATGAAACGTAAGTTTCAAGTAATTGCCTCCAAGCTGAGCACTCATAGAAGTGGAAGGTCTTGGGTTCGATACTATGTATTGCTTAAACAATGCACGATTAATGATCAGTTTATATTGGAGATGCAAGGAATTTTCCCTCTTCAGACATGCGAATACTTCGGAAAAGAATAATGCAAACTATGTCATAAAAACATTAAAATAGCTTTCAACTATTAGGCTGCAGATTACGCAGTTGCTGCTGCTCCTGCTACTTCCCTGTACCTGAAATGGACTTGTTATTGGAAGCATCTGGGTGAGAGGTTTCATAATTTACAAGCACAAGACTCCGCAATCATTGACCTGCCATGCCAAAGTATCATTCCACTTGGAGGACATTGCGACCACGATGCATTTAACGTGCCCCAGCCGCCATTGAAGTGAGCACGACGGATCTTCGGTTAAGCTGGGATTCGAACTCACTCCCTTCCAAAAAAGAGAACGACGTCCTCACCAATTAGGCCACAGCAGACTCTTGTTGATATGTTTCTGTCTGCCTATTTCTGTGGGGCTCCAAAACCGCTTCTTGTTGTTATGTTATTGCTGTTACTCAAGACACTTGGACAAACCAAGCTCGCTAGCCGATGGCCATGTGAAATTAAGTCAGAAAAGTGAGCCTTTCGCTTAACCAGAGTACCACGAAGGTGAAAGTACGTCTTTGCTCTAAGACTCCTCCGATAGAGGGCACCACCAGAGTATCCACTCCCTCCATTTAGACTTTGCTCTGGAATGGGGAGGAAAATTTCTCCAGATCAATACATTTTGGTAACTGTTCAACGACCGACCACAGGACTTTCGATTCCACAGGTTTAACAAGCACATATATTGCGTGTACTCTGTGGGTCTTCGGCGGCATTAGGATTCGAACCTAGCCCTTCCAGACGGAAGGCCTATGCCCTAACCACTAGGCTACCACGGCCACTTAAAAGCCGCTTGACACACCTAAGTGACTTGTCTTTTTGAGCCACGGCCAAATGACGACACTTGGAACTGCCCCTTTCCTTCTCAGGCCATTGGAAGGACAATCGGATCATATGTTTTAATATGGAAGGCATGTGCTTTTCATATTAAAACACACTGATAGGGCTATCATTAAACTTTGATGTAAAGTTATTGTATTTTAAAGATTTAAATAAGATTTTATGGAATAATCTGAATTATAAAATAATTTTAATTTACAAATTATATAATTATAAATATTTAATAAAATAGTTAAAGAATAAATTCATTCAATAATGCCAGTTGAAAGGCAAATTTATAATAATGAAACTATTTAATCATCCCTTAAAATCATTCAAAAATTAATGGATGCATAATCGCATTCATGATGAATATTTAATTTGAAATAATCATAATTTGCACGTGAATCACTGTGTACTGAAAAAATTAATATGAAAATTGGAACACATTCATATTTGACAATTTCCATGCGAATATATATATATATATATATATATATATATATATATATATATATATATATATATATATATATATATATATATATATATATATATATATATATATATATATATATATATATATATATATATATATATATATATATATATATATATATATATATATATATATATATATATATATATATAACTAAAATTAAAAATATTAATATATTAATATGATTGAAACATGAACATTCAATATGAAATATTCATATTTGACAATTTCAATGCGAATATAACTGTAAAATTAAAAATATTAATCTATGATTGAAACATGAACATTTAATATGAAATATTCATATTTGACAATTTGAATGCGAATAACACTATAAACTTAAAAATATTAATATATGATTGAAACATTAACATTTAGTATGAAATATTCACATTTGACAATTTCCATGCGAATAGCTCCATATTGAAAAATAATCATATATAATTGAAATAAAATTCGGTTTGTAATATTCATATTTGTCAATCAGCATACGAAAAGACACCATAGTTAGAGTTATTATATTGTTGAGACTTACAATGTTATATTTATTCGCATTTAAATTATAAATTTACTAATCATACAGACGAGTTAAATTTGAAGTAATGCATTTCCAAAATAATCATAATTAAATCATTGGAAATCAAATTGTTGCTTTAACCTTTAATAGATATATTTTTTGTTATCGATAACTCCTAAAATAAAGTATACAGCAACAAAATTAGATTAGGAATCGTAAATTACTGATATTTAGAAGAATATATCATCTAAAAGTTAATAGATGTTATGAAATTGTGGAAACTTCATTAAAATTTAAGGGTAACTGTGATAACGTAAACAAATAAATTGATTCCAGAAAAATAAAATGTAGCGTATACTAACAAATCATAAAAAGATATAGAGAACTAAATCCAAAATTATTGTATGTTTTTAATTTTTATAAGGCTCTTTATATAAAATGATATAAAATATATTTAACCCTGAGAAAGAGGTGAAGTCATAAAATTTAATGTATAGCAGCTTTGTAATTATAACATCTGTAATATATGCAGCGTATGTAATTTTAACGAATATACTTATATATTGTCTATTACATACCAAAGCATTTAAATTAAAAATGCCAATTAATAGAATTTATAAGAATTCTGAAACATTTATGCATCAGAAGTCTTATAAAATTAACTTTTGGATCAATCTGCAATTAATTTCGAGAAAAATTACTTTATTTAAAAAAAAATTTCTGACTAAGAATTGTATAAGGTACTAATCTGTCAAGCATTTTCTGATCGGCATTATGAAGACGATCATATGAAAAACACTTTCACTTAAAATTGAGAAATATATTCGGATTTCAGTCCAGTCAAATTTTTGGTGTGCTTTTGTTCTTCTTCTGGTTCTTTTTTGAAAAGGTTTAAATATCACTCTCCTTACATGAAAGAAATATTCTCATAAATACATAATTTTCATAAAAATTGAAGAATATATTCTGATTTCAATCAAGTGCAATCATTTGGCATGTTTCTACTCCTAGCACAGGATCCATCTCATTGCTTCAATTGAATCCTTCATAAAAAGGCTCTTAAATTAAACATCAACGACATTCCGTCGCCTATAAGCTAATCGGAATTGTTTTGTTAGAATCGAATAATGGAACATTTGCGGATACCGAGTAGCTGCAATGCATTTCACAGGCAACGCGAGGAACATGTGGCCACACGGACGAAACGTGTTATTATGACCTCTCATGCCATCGCATTCCGCGGGAATCATTAAAAGCGGAAGAAGCAAGGTCGTGCTGCAAAAGATTTTAGTACTTTATAATTTATTTTCAATAATGAAAATCATTGAAGAAGTGTGTTCTCATGGGTGCTCGCGGGACCATTTGCGAGGCGTATCCCGTTTTTTTCCCCCACTTTGCACCCGTAAACACAATCATTCTTTGTGCGAGCCATTTTACGACGCGTCTCAGAAGAAGGTGCATCAGGAGCTTTTTTATGACTTTGGATTTTGAAAATTGCCTCCACTTCAGAGGTTGCTGAACCCTCGGGAATGCCTTCTGAGCCTCTCTCACCAGCCGATCGATTTGCGAGAGATCAACTCTGCCCTCCTTTTAAGGAACGCAGTAGACGCTCGTTTTTACGGACCTCACATTTACGAACACTCCCGATTTTACGAACCAGAATACCCTTATGGATGCCATGATAGTTTTAATTCTCATTTACAAACTGAAATTTTGATAAAATCTCTGTTGGTGCGAAGTCATTTTCAGGCGTCTTTTGTTATGTTACTTCGCTTCTTTTGATATGTTTGTAGACGATACCAGTGATTGACAGTTGCCTACTGCTTTACGGACCACTGCTGTGGTAAGGTCTGTTTAATACCCACCGCCTAATTTGTCTTCGTGGAGGAATTTTCTGAAAGAGTGGGTCGTAATACTTCATCTCAAGAGAGGAATCAGAAAATGTCCAAGCAACCATTTCTACAGGTGTGCCGGCAGAAGGGAGAAAAGCAACATCTGTTCCGTGTTGTTGAATAGGCATGAAACCTGGAACCTTCCACTCTAAAGGGTTTTAACTTACCATTGTGAAGTGTGGTGATTGATTAATTTTTAATTTAATGAATGCATAAAAATCGTTAAATTGTTCTAGGAGCTGTTACAGATGATCACACACACTGCACAAAAATTTTCTTTTTTAAGCTCTTAGCATTTTTGCAGCATTTTTAGATAGTCTTTATTTTGTATCAAATTCATTGAAAACTATGAGATAATTGTTTTGTCGATTTATTATGCAATGGAAATGTCTTATAAGCAATTTTCCTTGAATCGTTTCTTAATTTTTGGAAACTAGAGTTAGATTTGATAATTTGCGATCATACAATTAATGGGAATTTAAATAAATCCGTGGATGGATGTTTGGCTCAAATATTGTAGAAGATATTTTAAAATTCAGGTTGATTGATTTGTTTTCAAGCCCTTCCCCGAAATAATTCCCTTTACACAGCCCAAAGCTGGGGTCTACCCGTTAGGTGGAAGCTCCTAGATGTCATTTAGAAATGGGGACTATGCAGAAGACCCCTGGAAATTTTTCTGCAACCGCCATAGGTATTATTTCATTTGGAGGACATTGCGACTACGACCTATTTAAAATGCACTAATCATATTTAATGAAAGTGATGGATGTCCTATTAAGTCGGGATTCGAACTCATTATCTTCCTATGTTGAGAACGACACCCTCACAAACCACAACCTGTTGGTTTGAGTTTCCTTCTACGGCCACTTTTTGCACATGAAGGAACTACAACTGCAGTTGGTTTCCGAATTGACGAATGTTTGAATGGAAGATAATAATATAGATTCCATTGTATTCCTGTTCGATTTTTGCCAACTTGGCTGAATTTGGACATGAACATGATTGAATAATATACAGCTGGCCACCCAAATTCCAACACCAAGAAAGACAAGAGATATCACAATAAAATTTATTTTGTAGATAAAATGGTGACCAAGTATCAAATGTTTAAATTTATAGACTTCTGTGAAGTGTAGTTCCTGCCGAAATCAGTAGCTGTAATAGCCGCCATTATTGGAGATCACCACTACCACACGAATTGGTATTGATTCAAAGAGACTTTGGATGTCTTCTTGGGGTACAGCAGAGCAAGCAGCTTCCATACATTGCCAAAGTTGATCTGGTGTGGCAGCTGGCAATGTAATCTAGTTAAATCGTTTTCTATCAGCAAAAGATCCAAAGAGCGAGCCGGCCAGGGAAGCAATTCAATCTGGCGATTGGCGAAGAACCCTTGGACAATGCGTGTCACGAGTGGTCACGCATTATCCTAATGAAATATGACTGTGGACACGCTTTGAAGGTCAGGAAGGACAACTGGCTCCAACACCTCGGAGATGTAGCGCTGGCTGTTTACAGTATCGACAATGCGTACTAGAGGAGTGTGAGAGTGATATCTAATACCTTCCCATACCATAATACCCGATGCAAGACCAGTGTATCGGTGTATAACGCAGCTGTTCAGCATCCTTTCTCCACGGTGTCTCCAGACTCGAATGTGACTGTCGTGGTGTTGCAGACGGAAGCGTGACTCTTCAGTAAAGACAATTTCATTCCATTCTGCCGTCCTCATCCTCCTTTCATCTCACATTTGACGGTGGAGACGTCTGTGATTCTGCGTCAAGGGTAAGCGAAGCATTGGTCATCTTGCACTCTGCTGTAAACGGCGTCGAATGGTACGCGCAGACACTGGATGATGCGTTACAGACTAAATGTGCTGTGCTATGGTTCGTGATGTGGCTGAGCGATCCGTCATTGCCATACACACAACTTGCTTGTCCTCACGTGAAGTGGTGCACTGAAATGGATGCGATCGAACACGTCGGTCCGTCTTACCCACCTGCATCCAACGATCACATATCCGCATTACAGTTGTTTGGTTTCGTTCAGCACGACTACCGATTTCTCTGAAAGATAATCCAACAATCTCGGTAGGCCACTGTCTTTCCTCTGTTGAACTTGATCAAAAATGATTGCTGTTTTCTACGAGGCATAATTGATAGTTTTTTGTAAAAAAAAATAACCACAAGAAAAACACAATTGCCGAACTTTAAATCGTTGAAATCTCTTAGCCTTTAATACCGCTTTGAAGTGGCGCTACAGGCATGCGTGATGTGCGTCTGCGCTGAAATTCTAATCATTTGCATTTCTCACCTCCGTGAATGCATGCTGTAAATTTCATGCTATTTGCAGGATTCCTTCAGGGTGTTGCATTTACGGTGGCCAGCAGTGTAAAAGCATGTCTCAAAAAAGAACGAAAGACACAAATTATCTATGTAAGCAGTCATCATATGTTTTCTTTTTGATACTCATGCAGATTTGAGAATAAGTATTTATTTGTAAATTTGATTTTCGAAACTATAGCGGCAAATGTTGATGTTCTATAAGCAGAATTCATAATTTTATTAATACATTTCTATGTAATTTTAAAATTTTAAGCAATTTTTTTATAGAAATATAACAAAAGAGAATGATAACATAATTCATCATTAAGTTTAAAGTTAAAATTACGAATAGCATTCTTTTATATATAAACATTATATTTTTTTAAATATCTTACAATTTGAATATCTAACTTAAATCTATTCTGTAAAATTACAAAAATATGAATACCTTTTACTAACAGTTAATACTCTCTCTCTATTCGTGAAAACAAGATACTTAATATTTAAAGAATTGTTGTATGGTACAACCATAAATACGTCGAGTTTAAAAATAGTCGCCAAGGCGTATGAATGGCCCATCTTAAAGGGTGGGTGAATAGGAGTTTTCCGGATTTCTCTTTTTGGACTTGTTAATTTGGTCCACTATCCTCCCAGAATGCGCGATGAATGTTAAAATGTTTAACAAAAATCTTGAGTATTAGGTTCTCCACTGTGCGGTCTAAAAATTAAGTTAAGTATTTAGTAAAATATTTTGGTAGATGCATAATGAAACTATTAGTTTTTATAAGAATTTTACTAAAACGCTCAGTGAGTTTTTTCAATGATCTAAAACGAAAATAGAGTGACTAAAATAAAAATCTAAGACCGTGGTGGTCTCGGTGGTTAAGAGCTCGTTTTCATCATCGGAAGGCAGTGAGTTTGAATCCGGGCACAACACGAAGATACATCGTGTTCAAAAATGGCGACTGGTACATTTTAATATGCGCAAATCTAGTTTTGAGTACTAGTGTGGCCAAAGAACAAAGTCGACGGTAGAATATGTGCTCTCCTCTTGAAGTCGAGGATTATCAGTTCTAATCACGTTTTCTATAGAAAAAAATTTTTTTCATGATCTACATTCATGTCCATAAATTAAGGATAATTCAGAATTACACAGAAGTTTATCTCTAAAATAAAAATTTCACATGTTTAGAATTATCACACACATGTTGAAGAATAATATGCAAATTACAAGAAACCACCAGATGGCGCCAATAGTACGTCACAATGACGAAGGTGTAAGAGAGGTGTATATAAGGAATGGTTGCAAAGAAGTAAAATTGTTCACAACCACTTTAAAATTCTTTCAGTGCAATAACCGGATAGTTATGGTACATTTGGATGATGTTTTACGTGGAAGAATTATCGATTGTCTCGAATGTGGATGTACCCAGCTGGAAGTATCCGAGGAACTTGGAATCGCCCAGAGTGGCATCTCCAGCCTTTGGCAACGGTTCCAAGATGATGGTAATGTGAGTAGACGTTGCAGCACAGGTCGCCCCGGGGTTACAACGCCGAATGAGGACCGGTATTTGGCAGTTACTGCCAAAAGAAACAGACGGAGTACAGCATCAGACCTGTCTCGACAGCTCTCTTCAGCTACCGGTACCACTGTTTCAAGGCAGACCGTGTACAGATGCTTAGGGCATATTGGTATACATGCTTGTAAGTCTGTCAGATGGATTCCACTTACTGCAACTCACTGTGGCCTGCAGTTAGCCTGGAATATAGAGCATGCATTGTGGACACTGCAACAGTGATCTTGTGTGATGGTTTCCGATGAGTCCAGGTTTAGTTTTCAGTCTGATTCTCGCCGGACTTTCATATGGAGAGGGCCAGGTACACTTTACCACCAAGAGATCACCATTGAACGACACCGTAACGGTGGTGTAAGATTGCTCGTTTGGGGAGGAATTATTCTGGGTTCCAGAACCAACCTGCATGCTCTGAATGGTCTGGCCTCACATTCACCGGTTTTGAATCCAATAGAGCATGTGTGGGACATGCTTGGCCAACGAACTGCAGCCCTTCAACTCTCTCCCACATGCTATCGGAACTTCGGAGAGCATTGCTTGATGTAAGTGGTGTAACATTCCCCAAGATCAGATCGATAATTTGATACTCAGCATGCCTAGGCGTTGTACGGCCTGTATTGCATCGTCTGGAGGGGGGAGCACACTATGTATTAACCATCATACCAACCTTGTTATATTAGTTTTTGTAAATTTGTTCTTTTTTGAAATTTACTCCAGGGAGTAAAAATCGCAATTTTTATTAATGATGTCAATTATACAGCATCTATTTTGCTCTTTACCTTTTGTTTAAAAAATAGACTTTATAAATAAGTCACATTTTTTTTTGCTTTAGTCTCTTTCTTTGCTTGAACTTACATTATCCTTAATTTGTGGACACGAATGTAATTCGTGGTGGTTAAAACGTCGTGTTTGGAATTTAGTGAGTTCGAATCCCGACCTATCTATAGATCCGTTTGTTCACTTATGGCCGACATAAAATAGGTCTTTGTTGCAATATACTCCATGTGAAATAATCACTGTGGGGCAGGCCAATTTTTGGGGTGTTTTGCTTCTAAATGATGAAGATCCACTCACTTTGGGTGTCACGAGGGCATTAAGCGCCCCATTAAGAACAGGTCTTCCGCCCCTTGTAGTGCTGATACGTGAAAGCCTAGTAGAAAACATTTAAAAAGTAATAAAAACTCTTATGCCCAGAGAAAGATTATTGTTATATGAATTACTTTGAAGATGCATTTATGCTTAAAACAGTCTTTTTAATATTTCCACATGAAACTACTTTAATTGCCTTACATCCAGTGCTTTGACATTTTTGGAGATCTGCTCAAAAGTCAAATCTCACCATTCATCTCGATGCTCTCCCCCGACTCATGACTGATGCAGGCAACAGGTGGTGCTTTCAGTTTAAAGGGTGGTGGTGCACAACAGACAGCTTTATCAAAACTCATAAGGGGACACCAGAAATGTTTTAGAACTGACCATTTCCTATGTGCAGGAAATGCAATGTCACGCGTTTTACCCCTGGTCATCCGCTTTCCTGATCAGGGTTTGAAAAAGACTTGTTTCGAAGTATTTTTTGGATTTTTTTTATCAGTTTATGGATCTGGTGTAGCCTAATGGGTGACTAGGAGGGATAAGAATCAACAATGCTCCATAATCATTTTGATTGACCGACCTTCTTGCCTACAGCAGTGTTTCTCTTCCAAAGACCGGTAAAATATTTCAGTACGTTCTCGTTGTATTTAATAATTCGACAGATTGGCACAATTTTTTCACATGTATAAATCATGAAGACAAAATGATTTTTAAAGAATAATTAGAGAATAAAAATAATTGGAAATTATAGATATTCAGCGTTCAAATAATTAGCGATACTGAAGGCAGACAGAGGCACACTAACTGGTGTACTCAGTGTACAGCACGGCAATTTATGAAAAGCGATTCGGTACATAGTTGCCAGTTTGTTATATTTTTCATCATCGATCATATTATTTTCTAAAGTATAACAAACTATTGTTATTGTATGGTAGTTCCTGATTTGGTTGTCGGCTGATGGCGCTTTGGATTTTGGACAGATAGCCGAATTTTTCGTGAACCGATGGTTGAGAAACACTGGGCAACAGTTCAACAACTTTTTGGAC
>CM075850.1:9954644-9977144 GCA_037975125.1 Latrodectus hesperus
ATGCTAAGTGAAAAGCCACTCATGCAGCCAATTGTCTCATTATTTTGAGTACCAGTTCAGAGGAGGTCGATACCTGAGCTGGCTACTTCTACTCCTCATCTCATCACACCGTGTGTATATATATATATCTCTATATATATATATATATATATATATATATATATATATATATATATATATATATATATATATATATATATAGGTAGATAGATAGTATAGATAGATAGATAGATATAGAAATATATGTCATTTTTTGCAATTGGTGGCTGTAATCCATTGACATATATTTCGATGGATCAGAGACTGCTTTAAATGAAAAAACTTTTTTTTAATGAAATTGACAACATAAACGATTACGGTTACAAAAATGTACGATTAAATCTCAATTTTATAGTAAAGCACATAATAGATAGCTAAATGGTCTTTGCCGTGATCCTCATTTCGGCATTTACAAGTAAATTACTTAGTTTTTGATAAGTAGCTTATGGAAGTATGAATTATTTTAATTAACTGCAGATTTTCAGTAAGTTACCTTTTGTATAAAAAATTAAAGATTACTTAAAGTTGTAGTACATGGACATTAAAAATTGCTGGACTATAGAAATTATTTCACTGCATTTCCAGTTACATACACAAAACTATTGAACATGTTCTTAGTGAATTCGTATTCATTGTTCAATCCTCATTTTTGGCGAAATACGTTACTCAAATTGGCATGATTTTACAAAGCGTAACACAATCAGAAAAGAATTAATCAGAGGAGAGAAACTGATACTGAATTAATAAAAAGATAAGCAAACATGAAGATGATAAGCCCTTGTTTTATGCATGTTGTTATCGGGTATTAATGCTCTAATACTATTAAAAAATAAAAAGTTAGAGTGAAATGTACAAAACATTTTCAGATATTATGGAAAAATGATGAGTAAACAAAAATTATTTGTCGAAAAAAGAAGCTGCAAGAACTTCATATCTAGTTCTAATCTAAATGGGAGTCTAAATAAGGATTCGTATTCATTAAGACTTTTTTCTGGTTTTGACATATATCTAGTGTCTTGTTAACTAAAATCTACTGGTGGTTAATAAGCTTTCGCTTCCTAATATTATCTTGCACAAGGAAGTCAGATACTATTCCCCCATTTCTAGTGAAAGTATGAGAACACGCGCTATTATTTCGTGAGCTTGTAATTTAATAGAGGGAAATACTTAGAGATTCATAAATGAATGTTGAAACTTTTTTTAAATCTATTGAACGGGAAAAAATGTCAGTTTGTAGTTTATATAAATAAGTTGTCGATGATTACATCTGGTAGGATTTTTCAAAGTAATATTCTTTGGTACCGTATAGGCTCTGTAGTTTTAAGCCGCTTCTCGTACGATTCATTTGGGGGGTATTCATGTTATCAAAAGGTAATGAATTCAAATCCAGACCGAATTCAAAATCCATCGTGCTCATTAAAGGCCCGCAAAATATTTCGTGCTCGCAGTATCTTCCATGTCAAATGATACCTCTTAGAGTGACAAATAAAATCTGGAGTCTTCTTTTTGTTCCCTCCTCCTAAAAGACGAAGACCCGCCCCATGGCATCCAGTGTTTATGTTATAGTGACTTTTTGGGGTCACTATAACACGCCCACTGGGTGCCACATTCTATCAATACCACTCCTTGTAGTTCTGAAGGGTAAAAATCATAGCAACCATCCTTCCCTTAAGATCGACAAAGTGAATACCACTTGTGCGGATTGCGATTGGGAGAACGGCCACATTCTCCCTCACCAAGTTTGTGGAGCTCCGTTAGACGTGACCATGCTAACTTGTGACGTTCAAAGTTCTTTCTCTTGTTTACCGTGGATAAGGAGAAGTGAGTGCCAGCTCAAGACTTGAAGTCACTTGACTGTGGTTCAAACGTATGAAGCTCGGGCTGATCTGCTGGTATATCAAACACGTTAACCTTGAGGTACAACCGAGGCCTCGTCTGCTACCTCATGTCTGCATGTGTCTTCTTTGATCCGTTCTATTCAAGACTTTTTTACAGTTAGAGACAGTTCTTTAATATTCTCATCGAGTTTCGGTGTCTGGATACTAGTTGCTTTCCAGTCAGCCAATCGGATCGCAATTTGGATTAGCGATCCTGTTCTATGTGGTCAGCGATCTGCTCGAAGCTGATGGGCATGGATTCCGATGATGGTTGCCATTTATTCGAACTGATTTCTGTTTATCATTAAAGATATATGATAGGGAATATGTTCTTTTGAAAGACATGTTCTGACAAATTATCTTTCCAAATTGTGATTGAAGTTAGCTTATTATGATGTATCAACTGTTTTGCAATCTGTTATGGCTATATTTTTGATATAGCCCAACCTAACTTAACAAAACTGAAAACTCAACTGCTGCTCCTGTTTTGCAATTAACTTTGGATTCATCTGCGCAGATGTTGATGAAGCGATGGAATTTCTTTTGTATATGAAAAGATTTTACTTCTCTTTTCACTCAAGGCAGATGTTCTTAAGAGTTCTTCGAGTGCAGATTCATTATGATTGGGTGGAGGGAGGAATCTACAGTAGACATTCGTTTTTACAAACTCCTTAGGATTCGCAAAATAGTTCTTAAAACTGAAAATTCAGAGAATAGAAAATAACTATTAAATCTGAAACCAATTCTATTTCCTCTGAAATTCATTTTCATTCTTTTTAATTTGTTATAAAAAATGAAATAATTCTTACGTGAATATTTTATCTGAATCCTCCAGTTTGCAAACAAAGTCTTACGTCGTAAATTTCTCTCCCCGAAGTTCACAGACAAGTATCTCATCCTCATTCAAGTCGCCAGGAAAATGTTTTTTGCTGTTTTGCGTGCGTGTCAGAATGACCTAGATATCGTTGTTCTCTGCCACTTCATTCCAATCCTTTGTTGACAGGTGCGTAACTCGTAGAATGGTGATTCTAAGGCATAAGAGTACCTTTTAAAAGATTCTAAGGCTTGAAAGTACCTTTCTAAGGCATTAAAATACTTTTTCTATATAAGGCATGAGATTATTTTCTTCTAAGACATGAAAGTACCTTTTAAAAGCATTTCTAAGGCATGGAAGTACCTTGCTAAGAGTTCCTTTCTAAGACATGAAAGTACCTTTTAAAAGCATTTCTAAGGCATGGAAGTACCTTCCTAAGAGTTCCTTTCTAAGACATGAAAGTACCTTTTAAATAATATTTAAAGTTGTTGATTATAATCTGATGCATTGAGTTGTGAAGCAGAAATGAAGTGAGTCCACACCAACTGTTCCAAAAAATCTTGAATTTCAATATCAGCAGTCTTGTTAGTAGTTCAAATCATTTACGATTGTTCAATAAAAACTTCAAACCATGAGCGAAAGACACCGGGTTTGGAATCAATCGTTTGGACATTCACCTCCTGTTAAATAACAAAAAACAGATATTAACACTTCGTGACCGAAATGGCATCGCTGGTAGGGCATTCCTTCTTGTTTTTGGAAAAATCCTGACCTAATCGAAAATCCGTCATGTTCACTCAAGGAAGCTAGGGTACGTAAAATAAGTCGTAGTGGCAATATTCTCCAAAATGAAATGATACTTCTGGAGTTGGCAGACTAATTATGGGGTTTCCTAGTTGATCACTATTTCTAAATGACGAAGACCGCACAATTTTGGGGACAGTCATGATACGATCACTGGGTGAACCACTACGTAATGGTGGAATTACTTACAGTTCGTCATAAACGATACGATTTTGCGTTTGGATCTGTATGACACTTTAAAGTCGTACCGTGTGTGGGGGTAGTTAGACGGGTTGAAGAAAATTCAAACAAGCTCTGATTTTTCTTCTAACATGGGGCTAATTGCAGAAAGTAAACATTGGTCTCCTGCTGCGACATGCTTCTTCCCATAGGCGAAACTTGGGAAAAATAATATTTACTGAAACTTCCTAGTTTCTATTTTATTTGTTAAAATGTCTATAACACTAATACTACAAAAATTCACAGAAGCATGCTAAGAGGTTTCTCATTTGGGGTAAGTTTTGAGCATTGACTATGCGAATCAAATAAAAAGAAAGTATGGAAAATCATGACATATTTATTAATTGATGAAAATTTGCAACAATGAAAGAAAAAAAGGTATGTTTAGTATATGCTCATCCCATGTTTACTATGTTCATTCAATGAAATATTGCTATATATCAACGTATATAGCAATATTTAAACGAATATAATAAACGCTTAAATAATAAACGCAGAAATATAAAAAAGCATAAAACTATTTGATTTCCCTTGTATTAAGCCACCCAACTTGTCTAGTGGTCAGCGTGCCTGACTGCGGATAAGGAGGTCCTGGGTTCGAATACCGGTACGGGCATGGATGTACTTTCTCTCTCTATCTATCCTGTCTTTGTCCTTTCCTTGTATGAATGAGGTGTGAATGGTTGCCTACCTTATAAAAGGGTACCTATAGCATGTGTGTAGAGCAAAGTCGTACTTTCACCTACATGGTGCTCTGATTAAACGAAAGACGCTCCCAATAGACTTAACTTCGCATAGCCAAGGCATAGCGAGCTTGGCTTGTCCAAGTGTCATTAGTAACAACAACCTTGTATTAAAGCATAAAGTATTATAATTTAGTTAATGAATTGTATAAATTTTTTCCATTATTAATTCCATTTAAATTAAGTGATTATAAACTTACTTTGTTTTAATTAAATAAAAAATAAATATACCAAAAATTTAAACAGTTTAATAAATCAATAAGTGATTTTAAGAATCACTTTTACTCTCAAATATTTCTAATAGAGAATTTTTATAATTGACTCGTGTTTTGTGTATTATTTGTAGCAAAGTTAGGATTTTTTCTCCTATTTGTTGTAAATTTAAAATCTTCATACTTTTTTCTGTTGCCAGTAAACGTAAATTCGCATTCAACTCTTCATCAGGTCTTAAAAGAACGCAGGAATCAGAGTTCATTTTCTATAATTAAATAAGTCGCACTTATCCAACCAACTGTCTACAAATTCTTCATCCATCTTAATATAATTTAAGAAATTCTTATATTCTAAGTGCATTTCCTTCATCAAATTAAGATGGGAAAGAGATTTTTCTGATTCAGCCAATTTTTTGCATTATCACAAACCAGAGCAACAGCCAGCAATATTTATGTGCTTAATTTACTCATGATTAGATATGATACTATTTTTTTTAAAAAATATTTCTGATAAATAAAAATAGTCTAAAATTTATCATAAAATAAAAACATTATGCCTATAATATATATATATATATATATATATATATATATATATATATATTATAGGCATATATGTTCTTTATAATGTTTTATATAAAGTATGGAATAGTATCAACAGATCAATAGCACGTAATCATTTTTAATTTAAAATTTTCGGTTGTTTTTGCATCTTCCTAACATAAAGATAAGATTGATAGGAAGTCACAGTCAATTTGTTGTATAAGAGAAATCAATCAAATAAACATTCCTTTCGAAAATTCGATTGTATTAAAGCTTCTTCTGGATTAAATTTTACGACATTTTGTTACTTATAAAAGAATGTTTTAATGTGGTTTTTTTCAATAAAGCAAGCAATTAATTTATGTGCAGAATAATTTGTAAGAATATACACATTTAATGTTCTAATGCGCTGCGAAAACGACAATTGATATCTTTTGGCCCTGTATTAAAGACAATCTAATGGTCCAGATACATTTTAATGTGCACTGGGTTAAATTCATACTAGGAAGACTTTTCTAGATTATTGTCCGAATTTTCTAATATTTTAAAATGTTTTCTCAAGGTAGGGGTGCGCTTTTAGCATAGGCCGCTGAAAAGAATTACTAAATCAAGTTTTTCTCAAAAAAATTGTATTTCATAATAAATAAAAATAGCTGGTACAGTTTTAGGGGCTCATTTTATATAATGATTGTGCCCATTATTTTAATGCAAATAGGTTGCTTATTGAATAACAGCTAAATATTTGAATTTCATGGCCGCGCAGAAACCTAAATCCCATGTTTTGGTGTGTATAAAGGGTGCTTAACGCTTTCTAGAAATAGCGTCCGCGGGGAATGTTTCTTCGTCTGCATGATGTTCAGTATGGTGAATCTGTGTCAGTAAGTTTACTTTGAGGCAAGCGAACGAGGGAGGAAACGCGTGAACCCCGTCCCGGCAACCTGCAAGCGTAGCATACATCTTCTATAGAGACCAGGGTCGAACCCGGAATCTTCCGCTCAGCAGAGTGCTTTTTTACTATCCGGGTTATTTTACTGTTAATCTATTTATTTAACAGTTCTCTCTCTCTCTCTCTCTCTAAGAAACATTTTTTGGAGCTGCAGAAAAATCCAAAAATAAAAAAATAACTGTTTCACAGTTATTTTTATTTTTCTGAATTTTTTATATATACATACACAGTAGTGCAGGTGACAAACTTACCTTTAGGTCATGGGTTCCCAAACTTTTTTTTCTCGTGGACCACTTTCAAAGTTTTGCAATTTTCGGTAGACCCCCTGCTGCTACATTTCTACTGCTTTCCCCAAAACTCCTATAAAAATGTCGCCCTAAATTGGGGGTATTAAGAAGAAAAAAATGTAGCACATTTTTTTGTGTCCTTATGCTACCTGATTACGTTGATAGGTAAATCCAAGTCAAAATTTTTGTTCTTTATTATGAAAACCAGAAAATTTTTCGTGGGCCCCCACTTACAACTTGTGAACCCCTGTTTTCTTTTCACGTCTACATGGACCCCCGTGTGGTCTCCTATGGACCCCTGGGGGTCCATAGACTTTGGGAACCTATGCTTTAGGTTAACGGGTTTAGAATACACGCCATCACCAAGTGCCTCGTCATTTTAAACGACGGTCAGGTGACGAGGTCACACTTGAGCTGGCAGTCAAATAATATCTATTACGTGACCAATAATTATGTAATTAAATGAATGCTAATAACTTATTTAACTATAGATATATTTAACCAATGAAAATATCGAGCTAGGAGAAGCCTTTAGAGCTCTGAAGAAGACAGAAAATTGAACTCATGCTAAATATGAAGAAAAAATTTTGTGTTAGTCAAACGATGCAAAAGTTTTTCAGATTGAGCCTTCTATATTGAAATTTCCCTATTCGGATTCTTATCGAAACAATGGAAATGATATTAATATTAAATTGGCAAAACGATCAGTGGCACAAATCACTAATTTTATGCTTAAGGCCTTTCTTGAAACCCCATCTAATGAAGAGAAGATCTAAACTTCTACTTCACAAGATGTTGATAAAATTAGTTTTGACCACGGACTCTTAAGAAAATCGATTGGTTTTTCACCTCTCGATGAGCGACGGATATTTTGTACTCCATAAAGATACAAAATGAATCATTTTGTACTCCATAAAGATACAAAATGAATCATTTTGTACTCCGTAAAGATACAAAATGAATCATTTTGTACTCCATAAAGATACAAAATGAATCATTTTGTACTCCATAAAGATACATAATGAATCATTTTATACTCCATAAAGATACAAAATGAATCATTTTGTACTCCATGAAGATACAAAATGAATCATTTTGTACTCCATAAAGATACAAAATGAATCATTTTGTACTCCATGAAGATACAAAATGAATCATTTTGTACTCCATAAAGATACAAAATGAATCATTTTGTACTCCATGAAGATACAAAATGAATCATTTTGTACTCCATAAAGATACAAAATGAATCATTTTGTACTCCATGAAGATACAAAATAAATCATTTTGTACTCCATAAAGATACAAAATGAATCATTTTGTACTCCTGAAGATACAAAATGAATCATTTTGTACTCCATAAAGATACAAAATGAATCATTTTGTACTCCATGAAGATACAAAATGAATCATTTTGTACTCCATAAAGATACAAAATGAATCATTTTGTACTCCATGAAGATACAAAATGAATCATTTTGTACTCCATAAAGATACAAAATGAATCATTTTGTACTCCATGAAGATACAAAATGAATCATTTTGTACTCCATAAAGATACAAAATGAATCATTTTGTACTCCATGAAGATACAAAATGAATCATTTTGTACTCCATAAAGATACAAAATGAATCATTTTGTACTCCATGAAGATACAAAATGAATCATTTTGTACTCCATAAAGATACAAAATGAATCATTTTGTACTCCATGAAGATACAAAATGAATCATTTTGTACTCCATAAAGATACAAAATGAATCATTTTGTACTCCATAAAGATACAAAATGAATCATTTTGTACTCCATAAAGATACAAAATGAATCATTTTGTACTCCATGAAGATACAAAATGAATCATTTTGTACTCCATAAAGATACAAAATGAATCATTTTGTACTCCATGAAGATACAAAATGAATCATTTTGTACTCCATAAAGATACAAAATGAATCATTTTGTACTCCATGAAGATACAAAATGAATCATTTTGTACTCCATAAAGATACAAAATGAATCATTTTGTACTCCATAAAGATACAAAATGAATCATTTTGTACTCCATAAAGATACAAAATGAATCATTTTGTACTCCATAAAGATACAAAATGAATCATTTTGTACTCCATAAAGATACAAAATGAATCATTTTGTACTCCATGAAGATACAAAATGAATCATTTTGTACTCCATTAAGATACAAAATGAATCATTTTGTACTCCATGAAGATACAAAATGAATCATTTTGTACTCCATGAAGATACAAAATGAATCATTTTGTACTCCATGAAGATACAAAATGAATCATTTTGTACTACATGAAGATACAAAATGAATCATTTTGTACTCCATGAAGATACAAAATGAATCATTTTGTACTCCATGAAGATACAAAATGAATCATTTTGTACTCCATAAAGATAAAAAATGAATCATTTTGTACTCCATGAAGATACAAAATGAATCATTTTGTATTCCATGAAGATACAAAATGAATCATTTTGTACTCCATGAAGATACAAAATGAATCATTTTGTACTCCATGAAGATACAAAATGAATCATTTTGTACTCCATGAAGATACAAAATGAATCATTTTGTACTCCATGAAGATACAAAATGAATCATTTTGTACTCCATAAAGATACAAAATGAATCATTTTGTACTCCATGAAGATACAAAATGAATCATTTTGTACTCCATGAAGATACAAAATGAATCATTTTGTACTCCATGAAGATACAAAATGAATCATTTTGTACTCCATGAAGATACAAAATGAATCATTTTGTACTCCATGAAGATACAAAATGAATCATTTTGTACTCCATAAAGATACAAAATGAATCATTTTGTACTCCATGAAGATACAAAATGAATCATTTTGTACTCCATGAAGATACAAAATGAATCATTTTGTACTCCATGAAGATACAAAATGAATCATTTTGTACTCCATGAAGATACAAAATGAATCATTTTGTACTCCATGAAGATACAAAATGAATCATTTTGTACTCCATGAAGATACAAAATGAATCATTTTGTACTCCATGAAGATACAAAATGAATCATTTTGTACTCCATGAAGATACAAAATGTATCATTTTGTACTCCATAAAGATACAAAATGAATCATTTTGTACTCCATGAAGATACAAAATGAATCATTTTGTACTCCATAAATATACAAAATGAATCATTTTGTACTCCATGAAGATACAAAATGAATCATTTTGTACTCCATAACGATACAAAATGAATCATTTTGTACTCCATGAAGATACAAAATGAATCATTTTGTACTCCATAAAGATACAAAATGAATCATTTTGTACTCCATGAAGATACAAAATGAATCATTTTGTACTCCATAAAGATACAAAATGAATCATTTTGTACTCCATGAAGATACAAAATGAATCATTTTGTACTCTATAAAGATACAAAATGAATCATTTTGTACTTAATTGGGTAGCTCTCTCAAATGCTCCATCCTCCGTTCAAAGCAATTTTCACTCTTTTTTTTGACGTGTTTACGGCACAAAGGAAATGTGATGTGCTCTGATTGGTTTAAATCCTCACGTGGCTCTATGCTTTCGATTTAGTTTGGCTAAAAATGGAGGAATTTGAAACTTCATTTTGTAGAAACGATGCATTTGAATTAAAAAAAATATGTAATTGGACAAGAAAGAGTGAAGAAACATTAATGAAAGTCTTTATTTTTTATAATTAATGGAATGACTAAATCAAATCTTCATATTTGTGATTTTTCACCAGTATATAAACTTTCGTATTCGAAAGTGTGAATGAATGAATTATTTTGAATTCATATTCATGTAATGTATATAATATTTGAAATATTTGTGATTAATTGATAATGTCTAATAATATAAAAAAGTGTTTGGAAATTTTATTTTTTATTTCAAATACTATTTTCAGTCAAAATTTAATTTATTATAAATTAATAGTAAATTATAATGCATTTTTAAATTCTTTTACTTTCGCAACTGCGTGAGTATGACCATTAATTTTCTCATTGACTTAAATATCCAATGTATATTATAGAAATATTATTTAATATAGTTTATTGTAATGAACTGAAAGTGCGATTAATATCAAATACAACATTTTACCAATGAATAAGAATAAAATTTTTCATAAATAAAATTCGAAGCTTTTTAATTTAAATGTTAATACAATATAAAGCAAATATTAATCTACAGAATATTACTTGACGCAGTATGTACTTTATTTATTAAAATTTCACTGACAATTTTTGATTTGATTGTTACTAAGTAAAACCATTCGTAGATAAAACGAAAACAAAATTGTATGCATCAAAATCTACAATTAATTTGTGTAATATTTTAGAATTTTTTCCAACTAAAAATTTGTCGATGGAAATATAATTTATATTTGTATTTTATGGTTGTCATTGTCATCAGCGAAGAAAAAAATAAAAAGCAAATCTGAAACATGTAGTTATTTTGAAGATGATGAAATGCAATGTAATGAAGAAATGGCTAATCAGGTATACTCAGTAAAATATGTAATCAAAATATGTTTTATGGAGACTGAGAAAATGTTAACTATTATTATTACTACTAGTATTAATTACATATTGCTTGTAAAATTTATTTAAAAGTTTGAAGTAATATTCTATGTTTAATGTAAGAAAGTGGTAACTTAATTAAATGACATGAAAATTCCAATCAATATTTTTAGTTAAAATATCTTATTAAAGTTTTTGGTTTTTAAAGTTGATTTTGAAATAATAAAAGGTAATTATTCATTAAATTAATATTACTTGGTAATTAGCTTAATAAATTTTAATAATGTTTTTAAATCTATTTTGAAATAAGGTTTTGTTTGTTTTTGCTGCTAAAACCAAATTATAATTAACTTTATAATAAATTTATGATTCATTAAAAATTTTCTAAATTTTTAATTTGAATTTAATTGTTTAAAAATAAACATCCAGTATTTTTAATACACTTGACCATAAATAGTTTTTACATGTATGATATTATTGAGTAAATACATATATGAATATGCATGTATTTTTCCATTCAGATAAAATGATTACAATTTGAAATGCTTTATGAAATTCACCAAGAAAAAATATTTGAACTTAAGAAGAAAATGTTTAAAATAAAATAACATTTTGTGATGAAAAATAGACCATCTATTGTTCTATTCTATATCAGAATTTATTTCTCTAAGTATCCAAAATAGGCTGCTTTCAATGAAACATTGGTAGCATAAAACCTGTATTTTTTGCATATTTGAGGGTGAATTAAAAAATATTAATGAAAGTACTAAACTTTTGTATCAACAACATTTTCTAACAATGCCACAATGACTTAAGCACACCAAAATTTACAATTCCTTACATAATTTGTGTATCTGGATTTTTAATTGTAGAACATGAAACATGCTGTGCATGCATTTCCAAGTTTTTTTATTGCATGTGAATAATATGTTTTAAATTATTTTAATGCCAAACATATTTAGTTGAAATTTTGCAGAGAAAGGATTTTTTAATATAAAAATCAAAGAAAAATCTCATTGTTATTTTGATATTTCTTTAATGATTACATGATCCAAAAGAAAGTAGTTAAAATCTATATTTTGCAAAATATGCAGTATTGTTTATGTCTTTTATTATATTGCAGTTTTCTATCTTGTATTTTTAAAAATAATTTTACTTGCAATGTATTTGATTTTAGTATATGTGATACAAAAACATAGTTTCAAAATTCTTTTGTTGTAATTTGTAAAAAAAAAAAAAAAAAAAAAAATTCATTTAGTTTCACCTGTTTTTCAATTACAGTTGATTGATTCAAAAATACTTTAACATTAAAAATAAATTTATATATGCATGTATATATTTTTATTTAATGTTTAACAATCCATTTTGTAAATTATGATAGGAGCTATATCTCATAACAAAGAAAAAATCTAAAATTATTTTGTATTTGTTTCATTGTATATCAATAATTTATCACTTTTGCTACATTCTTATAAAAAATTTTCAAAAACTACTAGACAATCATTTATTTACTAACTTAAGTTTCTACGTTTTAATAAATTAATTAATGAGAATACCATTTTTTAAAAAAATTATTCTTGCTTTAAATTACAATTAAAAATTTTATTAACTTAATATAAATGATTATTCTCTTTGTTACAGATAGGTTTGGAATTTGATATCCAGAGGCTGTGACTGTTTTCTCAGTAAATATCCTGCATTCTATGCTCCTAGAATATTATCATATGTTCAAAAACTTGTCCTATAATATCGAATAAATATGTGAGAATACAGGATGATAGTATTTTTTAGGCTGAATATAATTTTAATACAGATTATAATTACGTAGATATCTGATTCCTTGCAGTTTTATTCTTTAAGAATAATTAAGTTTTTGCTTTAGATTACACATATTATATTTACTTGTTCGTGTAAAAACTTTTGTTTTAGAAACTTTTTAAAATCGAACCTTTATTACAAAACAAGTTTTTTTAGTTAAATTCATTATAGTCTAGTATGTTCGCTTATATAACTGTATATGATGAACTGTAGTAAATCATAAAAATTACAAACAAACCAAAAAGTTTCTTATGAGTGATTCAATATTTCGTGATACTTTCGTCAAAAGCGAAAAACGATTAATGTGATATCGATTGCAGCCCAATTCAAGTTCTCATTTGTTACTTACTTGATAATGATTATTTAAAGTAACCCTAAAATATAATATAAAATTAATATAAAATAATCTATCTATCTATCTATCTATCTATCTATCTATCTATCTATCTATATATATATATATATATATATATATATATATATTTATATATATATATTTCATTTTCCTAGAAAATATTATCCTTTATTTTGTTAGCAATCAATATATAATTTTCCAAAAAGTGACTTTGAGCTTAAATGGAATATTCGAAATATGGTCAATATTAAAACATAAATCCAAACTTAAAATTCGTGCGCAATGGCAAATGTATTATAATTATATCAGTATTTTTTAAATTTAATTGAACTCATTTATGTGAAACTGTATTAACACATTAAGAAAAGAATTAGGAAGAACATTAGAACAATTGCAATAAAAATGAAAAATAATTCATGTTTGATGTTTAAATTTTATTTATTTTATAATAATTATATCAAGCCTTTTTTTGTTTATATTTAAATAAAAATGTGTGGCTTTAAGTTTTTCTAAATATATATGATCGGAAATACCTCAAGAAATTTTTTTTCATTTCATAGTGTTTTCCATTCTTCAATATGTTATTCACTAAAACATACAAGATTATTATTTGTAACTATTTTGCTTATGGTATAACTTTAATGCATTACAGAACAAATGACAGCTCTTCAAATCCTATGGCAGTATTAATGTTAATGATTCTAAATAATTTATTATTGAGAGTTTTATTTTCATTAAAATTTCTGAAAATTTTATAAAGAACAAGTTTAATGGATGTTTATTTTTTTACTACTTGACTTTTACTTACCTTTCTTTATATAAAAGATTACATGTCATTTGTGATAGGAAAATATATCTTTACTGTTTTTATACAAAATATTTGCATGTTGAATGTGAGAAATGAAACTTTTCAATCAAAAGTTGTTGCGTTAATTGCTTGGTGTATGCAATCATACAATGATATCTACAATTAATGTATTATGCTGAATTGTACGTTCAAATCTAGAAATTAGAACCAGAAATCGCACATTTGAAATCCTTCTGAAATGTATTAAAACAGCGTGTATGAAATTATTTTACAAAATGAATTAAATTATTTTAGAGAGTTATTCCCTAAAATAATTAAATACATTTTCACAATCTCTCTAAAATAAATTCAATGTATAAAATTATTTTAGAGAATTATTTATGATATACACTTTTGATGATTGAAATAAATTTTATTTTTTTAATTTACGCTTTAGGGCTATTATTTTAAATATGTACGAATGGCATAAATTAGGAAGGTCTTTCATTTTTATTATGAAAATTGACTAAGAATTTTCTTAGATGGATCACTGAATCCAATGCCTTATTTATGTGGTCACAACTGAGCATTTTGATTTTATATTATACACTTTAGACATACAGTGAGGCCGTGGTAGCCTAGTGGTTAGGACATCGGCCTCTTCTACTTAAACTTAATTATATTGCTTGCATATTTGTGTTATAAACTACTTATATCGTCTGCTATGACCATCATAAAGATAATTAATTTGTATCTTTACCAAGGTTACTTTGAGTGTTAGGATAATCTATCTTCACAATTTTATAGCAATATTTAACTCATGTCATCTCCCATAGTGAAAATTTTGTAATTGTTTTGTTGTTGATGTTAAGTTTCAGTCAAATTATTTATTTCAAATATTAGAGACCTATTGAAATTCAATTTTGTTATCAAATTTCGTGACAATTCTGTCACACCAGATGTATTACGTGATGGAGCTATACCTGATAACCTAAGGTATAGACCAGGTGTTCCATTACGTATGTCTATGTCTACGTCCGGAAATGCCAGGTTCCACTCCTAATGCCGCTAAAGAGCCACCGGGTACATGCGATATAAGTGATCGTTAAACCTGTGGAATCGAAAGTCCTGTGGTTAGCCGTTGAGAAGTTATCATGAAGATAATGGTCTGGAGGCAATTTCCTCCCTTTTCATATCAATGTGAAAACTAAGGAAGTGGATCTTCTGGTGGTGCCATCTATCGGAGGAGTATAAAGCAAAGTCCTACTTTCACCTTCGTGGTGAGCTGGTTAAACGAAAGACGCACCCTACTGACTTAAATTCGCATAGTGAACGGCATAGCGAGCTTGGCTTGTCAAGTGTCATAAGTAACAACAACAGACCTACAGTGGATGGAGCTATACCTGATAACCTAAGGTATAGACCAGGTGTTCCATTGCTTATGTCTATGTCTACGTCCGGAAATGCCGAGTTCCACTCCTAATGCCGCTAAAGAGCCACCGGGTACATGCGATATAAGTGATCGTTAAACCTGTGGAATCGAAAGTCCTGTGGTTAGCCGTTGAGAAGTTATCATGAAGATAATGGTCTGGAGTCAATTTCCTCCCATTTCATATCAATGTGAAAACTAAGGGAGTGGATCTTCTGATGGTGCCATCTATCGGAGGAGTTTAAAGCAAAGTCCTACTTTCATCTTCGTGGTGCTTTGGTTAAATGAAAGACACACCCTACTGACTTAAATTCGCATAGTGAACGGCATAGCGAGCTTGGCTTGTCAAGTGTCATAAGTAACAACAACAGACCTACAGTGGATGGAGCTATACCTGATAACCTAAGGTATAGACCAGGTGTTCCATTGCTTATGTCTATGTCTACGTCCGGAAATGCCGGGTTCCACTCCTAATGCCGCTAAAGAGCCACCGGGTACATGCGATATAAGTGATCGTTAAACCTGTGGAATCGAAAGTCCTGTGGTTAGCCGTTGAGAAGTTATCATGAAGATAATGGTCTGGAGTCAATTTCCTCCCATTTCATATCAATGTGAAAACTAAGGGAGTGGATCTTCTGATGGTGCCATCTATCGGAGGAGTTTAAAGCAAAGTCCTACTTTCATCTTCGTGGTGCTTTGGTTAAATAAAAGACACACCCTACTGACTTAAATTCGCATAGTGAACGGCATAGCGAGCTTGGCTTGTCAAGTGTCATAAGTAACAATAACAGACCTACAGTGGATGGAGGAGGGAGACGCTTGGAACGTACCTAAGGTTAACAAGGATGCGCAGACTGTCAAAACATAAAGTTGTGGTGGTTGATAGCCTTTTGTTGGCACCAGTGGCGTTCGTTTTATTCATTTCATTCTCCGGCTTTCTCCTAATGGATTGTGCCCTCTCTCTGACTTACAATTATTTGTAAGCCAATGGGAGGCAATAAATGTAACTTCTGGGGAGGTTGTGCTATATATATTTAATTTTGAATGTCTATTAAGGTATTTTTCCTATTATTTTCAATACAGGCTGTCGACATTTTCTTGGAGGTGGTTGGGTTGTGACAAAATAAAACAAACTTCTAATTCCATAGACATCAGGAGTTGGGCAATTTGGACATTTCGATGTATTGATAGTTTGTGAGTGATGCAAAATTTGCAGTACTTGGTAAATTGTACTTGGTAAATTGTATCTAATAAGATATTTGATGTTTGATAAGATATTTGATTGCAATTGGACATTCTAATAAATAATGTTGCGGTGCTATTTCTTGCCACAAGAAGACAGAGGTGTGTCACTTTTTCCAAATTGATTATAATATGTGGCGAATAGCTCATAGCTAGCAATATAGTAATTTAAGGAAGTATTTGTGTTACACTGATCAGTGAAGACTTTTAAAGATGCCCATCGTCCTTGCTCAGATCTGTACCAGAATTCTTGCCCATGGTCCATGCAGTTTTAATTAAGGATACCTTTTATATGAGACTTGGGCCATCAGGTGTCAATAGTCTTGTGGTGAGATTCTGTTTTTGCGTCTTTTGCTCGGCTCTTTCGTTTCTTATGTTCCAATAGGTGCTTTTATTTATTCAATATTTGATTTCCAGATGTGCTGATGTTCATGTAAAAATTTATGTATGTGTTAATTAGCGGAAAGGTATAATTTGAGTTATCTTTTGCTTGTATTACGGAGTTACAGTTACTCCAGATTGCTATGTTCATGTGCATGGCTTAGGGCTGATTGAATAGCTACAGTTTGTGCTTGAAATATTGTGTTGCATGGGAGAAGTTTAATTTGTTGGTGGCTTATTTCTTTTCTTTCATAGATCAAGGCAAGTACGGCTCCAAAGCAGTGATCTATTTTTGAACTATCTGTGTAACAGCTGTAAGTTGTAGAGAGATAGGTGTAAAGTAGTCTGTTATATACGATAGGTTAATAAACGAAAATTGATTGATGAATGATAAAAAATTAAAAGGAATTTTCAAGCTTAATTAAGAATTTTTAGAAATTATATGAATATTAGCTATATCATATAGTAGATAGGAAACTTAAATATAACAATATATAAAGTTAAATTCGATTCATACATTTGTAAAATACCAATAAAATGTAAACACGGTTGAATAATAATAATAATAATCACAATATGTAATTTCAAAGTGAATCGTTTTATTTTTACAACGAGATATGTACCATAAATATTCTAAAATTTAATTAAGTACTATTCACTTTAACTAAAAAAAATTATTATGAAGACACGCTAAAATACAGACACGCAGAAATTACGTGGTTATACAAATTGAATGTAAATAAGAATTAATTAATGATAATGAAAAAATTTATAGGAAAAAATATAGAAGAAAATTCTTTCATGATTTGTAGCTATTGTTCATGGGAATAAGAAGTCTGATAATGATAATATCTGGTGATGATCATATCTGGTAATGAGATAATATCTGATAATGATAATATCTGGTAATGATAATATCTGGTAATGAGATAATATCAGGTAATGATAATGTCTGTTATGATAATATCTGGTGTTAATGATAATGAAAAAATTTATAAGAAAAAATATAGAAGAAAATTATTTCATGAATTGTAGCTATTGTTCATGGGAATAAGAAGTCTGGTAATGATAATATCTGGTGATGATCATATCTGGTAATGAGATAATATCTGATAATGATAATATCTGGTAATGATAATATCTGGTAATGAGATAATATCAGGTAATGATAATGTCTGTTATGATAATATCTGGTGTTAATGATAATGAAAAAATTTATAAGAAAAAATATAGAAGAAAATTATTTCATGAATTGTAGCTATTGTTCATGGGAATAAGAAGTCTGATAATAATAATATCTGGTGATGATCATATCTGGTAATGAGATAATATCTGATAATGATAATATCTGGTAATGATAATATCTGGTAATGAGATAATATCAGGTAATGATAATGTCTGTTATGATAATATCTGGTGTTAATGATAATGAAAAAATTTATAAGAAAAAATATAGAAGAAAATTATTTCATGAATTGTAGCTATTGTTCATGGGAATAAGAAGTCTGGTAATGATAATATCTGGTGATGATCATATCTGGTAATGAGATAATATCTGATAATGATAATATCTGGTAATGATAATATCTGGTAATGAGATAATATCAGGTAATGATAATGTCTGTTATGATAATATCTGGTGTTAATGATAATGAAAAAATTTATAAGAAAAAATATAGAAGAAAATTATTTCATGAATTGTAGCTATTGTTCATGGGAATAAGAAGTCTGGTAATGATAATATCTGGTGATGATCATATCTGGTAATGAGATAATATCTGATAATGATAATATCTGGTAATGATAATATCTGGTAATGAGATAATATCAGGTAATGATAATGTCTGTTATGATAATATCTGGTGTTAATGATAATGAAAAAATTTATAAGAAAAAATATAGAAGAAAATTATTTCATGAATTGTAGCTATTGTTCATGGGAATAAGAAGTCTGATAATAATAATATCTGGTGATGATCATATCTGGTAATGAGATAATATCTGATAATGATAATATCTGGTAATGATAATATCTGGTAATGAGATAATATCAGGTAATGATAATGTCTGTTATGATAATATCTGGTGTTAATGATAATGAAAAAATTTATAAGAAAAAATATAGAAGAAAATTATTTCATGAATTGTAGCTATTGTTCATGGGAATAAGAAGTCTGGTAATGATAATATCTGGTGATGATCATATCTGGTAATGAGATAATATCTGATAATGATAATATCTGGTAATGATAATATCTGGTAATGAGATAATATCTGGTAATGATAATGTCTGGTGTGATAATATCTGGTAATGAGATAATATCTGGTAATGATAATGTCTGGTGTGATAATATCTGGTAATGATAATATCAGATAATGATGATATCTGTGATTCGGGACTTCTCAGACAGAATAATTAAAAAAAATTTCTTGATTCATCACACACTGTAGGCAGACAGAGCTGCTGGTCCGACGAAAGAAGAGAAAACCATATTATAGAAGTGGGATTTTGGCATCCTTCTCCATCTTTTTCCCCAAGAAAAAATTGGCGACTCTTTGTTCCTCATCAGGTAACATCCAAATTTCGTGGGCGATAATACTGGATGAAATTCTTGTGGATTCAACAGCAACCCTGGTTTTTTTTCATTATAATCCAAATATCTTGAATTTATTTATTTTTACAAAATGTTTCAATGTTATGTCCTTGTTTCATTATTATTTCTTTTAAGAGACACTTTGCCAGGTGTTGTTCTTGTCTTCCACCTTACAGTCTTCAACTCGGCATTCGGATGGCAATCATTTTCAATCCTCTGGAAGTCGTAAAAAATCAAACACTAACTAAGGTATACACAGGGGAAAACACCATCCAAGTTCAAAGTTTTTGAAAGTACCGGGTGACAAAAAGTTACGGCAAATGCAACCTTGGATCTGAATGTCCATGTAAGAAGGTGGGAAAAGGAATACAGTAAAAAAATTGGGCTAAGCAAGGCTGCAAGCAAAAAATAACAGTTGTATGCATATGTGATTGCCTCAGAATATGGACTTCTGGTTGGAGGCCTATCTTCTATACTGTTCCTAAGTTCATTAAGTATATGTTTGCTCCTTTTTTGATAGATGAACTTTATATTTAGTTACATTCTGTTCATATTTGAACAGATCTTTTACGCAATTATTATAATTAATCGATACTCGTACCTGTAAAGTTTTTGTTTTAATGGTGATTTTTCTGATTTAATATAAGTGCAAGTATTTCTGTGAAAGTTAAAAGAGCTTATTAAGACGTTGTTCTGGAAGGTTTAATGAAAATGAAAAGAAAGTGTCTCTGAATGCTTAGTAGAATTTTTTGCCTTTCTGATGTTCATTGGTTGTACACATATAGAAGCAAAAACTGTTAAATAAATTCTCTTTAAACTTTTGCTATTTAGCTCCTATTATCTACCTGCTATTTTCCTGAAACTCTGTGTGCGCGATTGCAATTTTTATTCCTTTAAGTCTTCTTAAATATGGTAGAAAGGAGAATTTCTTGCCAAAAACAGTTTCCCAGAATACTAGGTTACTGGTAAATTTGATACTGCTATTGTTCAATGTGATCTTTGGGTTGGATTTAAGTTATTTTTTAGGCTTTCCGAGGAAAATGGCTCGGGTTTTTTCTTACGAGAAAACGAATTTGTTTTCACAGCATAGAGTGCTGAACATCTGCTGTGTGACGTCATTTTTGTTTTTCACTTCTGATCTGTCGTCACCCTTTGCCATAAGTAAAGCATCATCTGCATAAACAAGGATTTTAGTGTGGCTTGGACATTCATCATTGAGGAATTTGGTAAAGAAGATGTTACAAAGCATTAATCTGCCATGGAATAACAGTGAACAGCCTTGGTTGGATTTTCTTATCAATGATCCTCCATCATAACTGGCCTTAATTTCTCATTTACTAAGAAAAACTGAAATTTAACTGGGTTATATTTGCAGGGCATTGCTTTGATAGCATGACTTGCTTCACTTCAGACCAGCCGAGGGTGTCAAAAGCATTTTAAACATCCAAACCTACCGAAATCGTGTTGGCATTATCGTTTTTATTTTGCTGTATTTCATTCATTACGACATTAATGATATGCTCTGTTAATGTATTCCAAAGAAATCGACTTGTCTGCTGTTGGTGTAACTAGTGATGTAAATGTGGTATCTCGGACAACCTATGCTAAGTTTTTCTAAAAGTTTTCCAACAGGTGTCAGGAAGAGTATGGGTCCGTTTGACGTTCCTGACGTCTTTGTGTTTCTTGTGGAAGAAAATAAATTCTGCAGATTTAAATTAAGTTGGGAACCGATAAAAATAAGACAATTTTTGAAAAAGGTGATAACGAATCTTAGATGAATCTGATGAGCCAGTTTAATAACAATGTTGTCGACTGAGACTCTCATACCCTCGCAAAATCCTCGCAAAATATTCTCTTGCTTTAGCCAGAATTGAATATTTTAAAAACATGCTTCTTAAAAAATATAAAATATGTTTTCATTGTTAAAAAGAACCAATTAAAGTTTCCATAAAATTTAAGTTGCATCTCAAAATAGATAAGATATATTCGGAAATTTAGTAATTAGTTCTATTAAAGTCATTACTAGAAATTTTAATTTAGTATTACTTCATTTAATTATTAAAAAAATTGGAAAAGAGCTTAAAATTAACTCATTTTCTATTGAACTCATGCAGTATTTTCTTTAAAATGTTAAACATGTTGCTTTATTTGTGAGGCAGCTGTTTAATTTATAATTGTCACGAAAATAAAAATTTATCTCAATATTATAAATGTAAAATAAAACAAAAAAACTAATAGTAAGCCAACATTAATTTAATTCAACTAACAAAAAAAGTTAGAAATATTAAAAGTATGTATTAAAATATCATACATTTTACGTTGTTTTTGAATTTCTAAATGGGAAAAACCCTTTATGAAAAGAGCGTATAAGCACATCATTTCATTCATTACTTTTTTAAAGCATCATTTTTATGTAAAATTTCTAAACAGTAGGAAATAAATAAAATTCCAAAAATATAAATGTTGTGAAATTAAAATTCTTCATGCAGATGATTTTTTCTTAGGGCAAAAAAAAAAAAAAAAAAAAAAAAAAAAAAATTCCATAAAAATATGGAATATAGGTCTCGGTATCCTATATTAATAAATTAAGAAAAGCGAATGGTTAATAATTATTTTCTCTTCCCAAAAATATTCTATAGTCGCATTTATTCATAAGAGCATTGTATGCTACATTCATAAGAACATTATATGCTACAGAAAAATACACTGTCCCATCTTTAAATGCCCTGTCTTTTATTAGATGCATTATTTGTTTATTTTTCCTTGTTACTTTAAAAATTTAAGAAATATATAACGAATTTTAAATGAATATGTAAATTAGTATTTTTATTTTAGGAGAGCTTGCATTAAGTA